>PVHX01012213.1:0-60352 GCA_004024805.1 Geosciurus inauris | reverse complement strand
TCTAGCCACAGCAATCAGACAGACAAAGGAAATTAAAGGGATATGAATAGGAAAAGAAGAACTCAAACTATCATTATTTGCAGACGACATGATCCTATACTAAAAGACTTATTTTTCTTCTGAATAAAATAGCAACTTTATATTCCTTAGAAAAGCAAGACAGAGTATATTTTTCCATGTTGCTGAATACTTTTCTCATTAAGATCCAGATTATAGCCAGGTGCCGTGGTGCACACCTATAATTCCAGCAGCTCAGGAGGCTGAGGCAGGAGGATCTCAAGTTCAAAGCCAGCTTCAGCAAAAGTGAGGTGCTAAGCAACTCAGTAAGATCCTGTTTCTAAATAAAATACAAAATAGGGCCAGAGATGTGACTCGGTAGTTGAGTGCCCCTGAGTTCAATCTCCCATGCCCCCCCAAAAAAGATCAAGATTATATTTATATATATATGTGTGTGTTTGTGTGTGTGTGTATGTATATATATTTGGTACCTGGCATTGAACTCAGGGGCACTTGACCACTGAGCTACATCCCTAGCCCTATTTTGTGTTTTATTTAGAAACACAGTCTCACTGAGTTGCTTAGTGCCTTGCTGTTGCTAAGGATGACTTTGAACTCACAATTCTCCTGTCTCAGCCTCCCAAAGTGCTGGGATTACAGATGTGCACCACCACATCTAGCTCAGATTATCTTTTAATATCTTAATTAAATTTTTCCTAAAATGTGCTACAAGCTCCTGCCAATTCAATTTGCTTTTGGTGACTTAGTGACCTCCTCATGTGCATTCTCCGGGTTATAAAATAAAACTTACTTCTAGAGTTATTGATGTATATAAATTGCTTGAACACCAAGTGCTATGCTATATGAATTTGTATGTTTGCTTTTGATAATTTCCTATTTTTTGGAATTCCTTGGATTTTTCTCATCTTTTATTTAACTCATTTTGCTTGAGTGGATTTTGTATTATTCAGTAAAAATGTGGGGAATGTTTACAAGAGGCACTTTAATATAGAGCCTTAAAAAAAAGAAGACCCTAGGTAATTCAGCAATTCCACCCCCAGATGTAACCACAACTGCATTGTATGTATGTGCTTACTATAAAACTTACTAAAATGTTTAGAGCTGGGTGTGGTGGCATATACCTGTAACCAGGAGGCTGAGGCAGGAGGATCACAAGTTCAAGATCAGCCTCAGCAATTTAGCAAGGCCCTAAGCAAACTAGCAAGACCTTGCCTCAAAATTAAAAAAAAAAAAAAAAAGTGCTGAGGTTGTTGCTCGTGGTTAAGAGGCCCTGGGTTCAATCCCAGATACAGAAAAACAGAAGCCCCATCCATGGTGGCCAAAAACTGGAAATAACCCCAATATTTACCAATAGTTGAACTGATTATACTAAACTCAGATTATTTCATACAATGGATATTACATGGACATGATAATGAGTTAACTATACGAAATAATATGAATGAAACCAGTGAAGAAAGCTGGATAAAAGGGAGTTTTGTGTGTAGAGGCTTACAGTGACTAGAAGGGAACAAGAAGTGTAATTTAGGGTGTTTGGGTGCCAGTAATGTCCTGTTCGTCAATATTAGTCCTGGCTACAAGAGTATGGATACATTGTGAAACTTCATGGAGCAGTGATCTAATGTGTGTGCTTTTCTGCATATACTTTATACTTCAGTAAAAGTTTATTCAAAAAGAAAATGAAATGTAATTATGACATACACCTTTATTGCATATCACTTTCAAAACATGTACTGACTTTCAAAAAGCACATGTGTAATTTCACTTATCCATTAAACTATTTATTTATTTATATAGTAATTCATTACTTCATTCATTCATTTATTCATGCACTCATTCGTTTTCTGTCGTGTTTTAGACATCAAGCACGGGACTAGGGATATAGCAAAAATTAAATAAGATCTAATTCCTACTTGCATGGAATTTGCAATCAATCATGCCCGTAGCATTCTTGCAAGATTGATAGAGAAAATATGGCCTTCTGAGTTTTGTTTGGCTATTTGTTTATTCCATTAAGCATGAATATATACTTCAGGGAGGAACCCATTTGAGGCAGCAGATGTAGTATGTGAGGGGGAGTGAAAAATTTAGGAATGAGATCTCTGAAAAAGATAAAAAGGAAACCAAAGTGCAGGATAAAGAAAAATAAAATCCAAATTGGAGTTTTGGAAATAATCAAGAGTCATATGTCGTCTGATAGCTGATCATGGACTAGAGACTTGACATGCCATTTAAATCAAATTTGTCTGCTTTGCTTCTATTTCTAGAATGCCAACAAATACACACATAAACATGCATGTACACAGACACACACACAGATATATACACACTTTGAATGAGTTTGTGTCTTCTGTAATTAACTCACCTATGGATAATTTGCTGCCTATCTCTCAAATGAGGAAGCATTCAGGTTAAGTATCATATATCTATGGTGGAGATCTTTGCTTTCTCTGGCAGCAGGAAGAACTACACTAAAAGAGAGGGAAATATAAATAGTGTGGAGGATCAGAAAATAGAATAATGGCACTAGCTGCAAAAAAAAATGTGAAGAGGTAACACTTTGGAAGCCATTGTTTCTGAATATCTTGGGATTTGTGATCAAACTGCTTCCTAAGAAAGCACAGGCCTGACTAGAGACACTACATGTCTTGGTTCCTGGGGAGAAGTATCTTTTATGGATGAGTACAAGTCCTGCAAGAAATAGACACAAACACAGAATATCTAAAAATATTTATAAGGAGCAGACTCTGTGAGGGAAAGAGAGGATAAACTTTAAGGATATTTGGAAGGCTAAGGGACTTTGATGCAAATATGACTCTTAAAAAGAGAGGAAAGAAATTAAGGTACAATTGGAGAGTATTCGAATAAGAACACTTAAAAAATGTTCAATAATGTTGATGGGAAGTCCTCAAACCAAAGTTGCCCATCAAATGAGTCCCATGTTCCCCAGAAATTTGCTTGCCTTGGTATTCCTACTGCACTCAGTTATATGCTGGGAGAATGTCTGGAAAATATTGTATTGTCACCAGTGTGGTATTGAATTCCAAAGTGTAGCAGCTGGTACCACATGTGAATTATGTTCTCCCCAGTTGGAAATCTCAGAGAGGCATTTTCATGGCCTCTGTTATGATTTGGATATAAAGTGTCCCCCAATAGCTCATGTGTGAAACAATACAGGAAAGTTCAGAGATGAAATGATTAAATTATGAGAGATTTAACACAATCATTGGATTCATTCATTGGAATGGATTAACAGATTAACTGGATGTGGCTGGAGAAGTAGGTCACTGGGGACATGACTTTGGAGTTTACATTTTGTTCCTGGAAAGGAGATCTTGATCTCTCTCTCTCCCAGCCCCCATTTCCCAGATGTCATGAATTGAGCAGCTTTCCTCCACCATTCCCTTCCACCATGATATTCTGCCTCACCTTGAGCCCAGAGCTATGGAGTCAGCTGACCAAACTGAACCTCTGAAACTGAGACAAAATGAATGTTTCCTCCACCTCTCAGTTGTTCTTGTCAGGTTTTTTGGTCACAGCAACATAAAACTGACTGAAACAGCCTCTGTACTTCACAATGTCCTGCAACTGATATTTTAGAGTAAAATGGGGTAATATTCATCTTGAGAATAATAAAGTCTGGGCATTTGTTTATACTATAAAGATTTATCTGGACTCTGCTGATGAGAGAAAGGGCAAGACAACAAATCTTACTTTATTAATATGTGAGTGTCCATCTCAATGGATGGTGTAGTTACTATTAAAAGTCATTTATCCAATTATTTATGCAAAAATATTTACTGGTCATCTATTATACACCCAGCACTACTTTAGACTTTACGGATAGAGCAAAGAGCAAAATATACTAAGAACCATCTCTCATGGTGACTAAATTCAAGGGTAAGTATTAGTAGAGATAGGACTACAGAGAAAAATAAAGCTGGAAAGGAATGGTGATACTTTTAGGGGCAGGAAGGTGATATTTTAAAAAGAGTAATCACCACAGTCGTCTCTAAAGGTGATCCTGGGCAGAGATTTGAATGAGGTGAGGACATTCACCACTTTGACATCTGTGCAGAACATCCCAAGCCTAGAAGAGTGTAATGATATGAGGAGGGAGTATGCTTGTCTGTTCTAGGGGTAGCAAGGAAGCCAGTTAAGAGAACAAGAGGGAAAGCAAGGAGGCTACTGTAGCAACCAAGGCAGAAAGTACAAGGAAACCAGATCAGAAAGTTAAAGGTCACATGATATAGACCAGGATGCCATGGGAGAAGATACAGATTTCATTCTGAGTAGCATGGGAGTTCCTGGAGAGATTGGAGTAACAGAGAAATGATATGATCTGACTCATGTTATTAAAGGTATCACTCTGGTGCCAGTGTGAAGGGCCACTTGTAGGTAGAAACTGTTTTTATAATCATGTTTCCTTAGCAAGTCAGGATCTATCTTCCTATATCAATTATTGTCTCATTCCTGTATCTGCCACCTTTTTTCATGGACTTCTTTACAATAGGTGACATGTACAAATGGAATAACTAGAGAACATTTAATGAAGAGATTGTGTAAAAGAATTGAACAGAGTAAAGAAAAGCTAACAAAAGGTAGAAAACGATGCTCTCAGGTGCCCACACTTAAGCCTGGAGAGCAATTATCAGAACCCAGAAAGAGAACCACTGTTGTGAGAGAATGCCAAAAACTGTCGAGAAATTAACCATTCCCAGCCCATGACCCCAGAGAGTTCATGACCCCAGATGAAAGTCACACAATGAATACCCTGACCTACCTTGCTGGCAATAGTTCATCTTCTGCAGGTACCTCCCACTGACCAAACCCAACCATACGTCAAGGAGCAAGAGTTCCCATCAATTCAGTTCACATAAATTAGCCTCTGATGGAGTGGACATAGGAGGGTACTGAGTGAATTGGTACAGATTCTCAATAATTAGTCAACACAGACATGCATAAATGTTTCCCTCTTTTAAACAGTAATCTTTATGAGTCCCACATGACACCATTGCCCTTTCATTCTCAGACTTGCCCTAGAAAAGCCCCTTGAATCCACTCACTGCCACCACCTCTAAATTTTGCATTCTTTCCTTTGTCCACTTCCATCTGGTTTCCACTCCCACTGTTCCCTGGAAAGTGACCTTGGTTCCTCTCCTCCAAGTGTCATCACTAAAATCTTATTGTCACTCTCCACTGTTTCAGTCCTCATTTTATTTGACCACTTTTTAACACTGGATCTTCATGTCATTTTCCTTTTTTCCCCAAGACAACAG
This sequence comes from Geosciurus inauris, assembly GCA_004024805.1. Classification (NCBI taxonomy): domain Eukaryota; kingdom Metazoa; phylum Chordata; class Mammalia; order Rodentia; family Sciuridae; genus Geosciurus; species Geosciurus inauris. The sequence continues at coordinate 55,055 of PVHX01012213.1, read as the reverse complement.
GCTTTCCTGTCCATCTCTCATCTGCTCTGGCTTATCCTTATTAGTTTCCTAGGGCTGCCATAACAAAGGACCACACAGTGGGTGGCTTAAAGCAACAGATATACGCTGGGCGCAGTGGCACACACCTGTAATCCCAGCAGCTCAGGAGGCTGAGGTAGGAGGGTTATAAGTCTAAAGCCAGCCTTAGCAACTTAGCGAGACTCTGTCTCAAAATAAAATATAAAAATTGGTTGGGGATGTGGTTCAGTGGTTAAGTGCCCCTGAGTTCAATCTCTGGTAATTAATAAATAAACAAACAACAGAAATATTGTCTCTCACAGTTCCAAAGTCTAGAAGCCCAAAACCAAGTCATTGGCACAGTCATGCTCCATGTGATGGCTCTAGTGAGGGACACTTCCTTTACTTTTCCTAGATTCTAGTAGTTGGTAGTATTCCAGTTTCAGCCTTTGTCATCTCATGGAGTTCTCTGTGTGTGCATCTGTATATCTGTCCCAATTTCCCTCTTCTTATTCAGACGTAAGTCATAAAGGATTTAGGGTCAACCTAATCCAACATGACTTTATCTTCTCTATTGTATCTGCCAAGTTTTTGTTTCCAAATGAGGTCACATGTATAGGTTCCAGGTGAACATGGATTTGAGGGAACATTATTCAACCCAGTATAGGCTTCTTCCTTAGATTCTCCTTCAAAGCTCTTCCACATTAAAATATTGTCCAGAATTTTCCTCAGTTTCCACTACCTTATTCTACAGAGATTTTAATCACAAAGACCTACAAGAAGACAAACATAACAAAAATGAAGGATGTGCTCACCTTCCTGATGAGCAGCAACTGACCTAAATGTAAGGAAAATTGCATGGCCTGCGGTAGATGGAAGAGGACTTACCCTGTGCTAAAGATGTCAAGCCTCTCAGAACTGTCAGAATGCTGTCATTCAGAAGTACAGATTAGTGGTGTCAGATCATCTGATTTTCTATTAAGGAACACTGTCAATTTTGATTTTTATATGAAATTTCTTAATAGATGATTAAAATTAAACCAAACAAAATGAAAAACACAATGAAATATACCAAAGTCTGGGGAAATGCTACTCAGAATAAAAGAAAAAAAAAAAAAGAATTGTGGGTCTGGATAACTACAAGTGTGCTTTACAACGTGTGCTTCTGATGCATCTAATGATGTTGAGGGTTACCAAGGAGCAGTGGCAGCATATTTTTTAGACTGCCTGTCACTTTCAGGGATAGATATGAAAAGGAAAATCATAATGGACATTCACACTTGCCTACTCACACTTGCCTTACCTTAATAAAGGAAGGAAAGCTTTGAGAGGTAACACAGATTGCAAAGAGACCAAGTGTTATGGTTTAGAAATGCAATGTTCCCCAAAACTTCATGTGTAAGAAAATGCAAAAAAGCTTAGAGGTAAAATGATTGGGCTATGAGACCCTTAACCTAATTAGTTCAATAATCTCCTAATAGGGATTAACTGGCTGGTAACTGTAGGCAAGTAGGGTGAGGTTGGTGGAGGGAGGTCATTGGGGAGCATAACTTTGGAGTATGTATTTGTTCCTGGTGGGCAGAGCTCTTCCCCCATATCCCTACCTCTCTCTCCCTGCTTGAGTTGCTTTCTTCCACCACACTGTTCCACCAGGATGTTCAGCCTTACCTTGGGCACAGAGCAATGGAGTTGGCTGTCTATTGATTGAGACCTCTAAAAACATGAGCCTCTGAATAAACTTTTCCTCCTCTAATTGTTCTTGTCAGGTCTTTTTGTCACAGCAGCAAAAAAAGCTAACTAAAACATCAAGCTTCATATGTCAAATATTAAATTTAGCCCATTTAACCACATCTCTGTCATAGTTCCTCAAAGAATGGCATTCAGAAATCTAAGTTGCCCCAGATCCCTCTCTCTTCCTTAGCACATATAAACATCTACCATACCCATCAGTATCCTAAAACTCTCAAATGAATCCCCCAAATCTCTCAAATGAATCCTTTTCTCATTATCTCTATAAATATGGCCTTGATTCATGTGTTTTCTAACAGCAACATATATATATTGAGCAATAAATTGATCTCTTTTAAGCAAATATAAGCCTCATGGTAGGAGTATGATGGTATCTTAGTTTAGGTTATAAAATAGAGTGAGGAAAGAGCTTAGGGAGCAGGCAGAAATAAAATGATGGGGAGGAAAAGTCAATACCAATATCATTCTTTCTGCCATAGACAACAGGAGTGGAATATCTGAGAAATCCACACTGTGCCTTAAAGAAATAGTTATCCAAAATATGAGTATTTGGGACATTTATCTATAGCTGCATCCTCATTGTTAAAGAGCTGTTTTCTATTGGTTGAACAGCCCAGGAACAGAAGGTGAAAAGATACATAGCACACACTTGAGTTGAACCACTGCCAGGGCAGATGAGTCTTAGCTCAACAAGGAACTCTTCACCACCGCCACAGTTAAATCTAAGATAAGCCACAGAGAGTGACACAGAGCATGAAAGACATCTGCTACTGATAAAGGAAGTAAAGCTTTGAGAGGTAACACAGATTGCAAAGACACCAAGTTATCGTTTATACCCAGGTCTGTCTGACTCCAAAGTTTCTGCTTTTAATTATGTACAAGAAGTTTTAGCTAACTAAAAAAATTAGAGAGCAGAGTCCCCAAGATTGCTCAATTTCAACACCAAGTGCAAGTTTGGTGATGGGGGGGTACACTCCTAAAACCATATTCAGCCTCAATAATTCACTAAAAGGGCTATAAAACTCTCTGAAAACTATTACACTAATGGCTATGACTTATTACAGGAAAAGTATACAGATTAATATTAGCCAAAGGAAGAGATGCATGGGACAGAGTTCAGGAGAGTTCCAAATGTGAGTTTCCATTGTTATCATCCATGGAGTCTGGATGCAGACATTGATGCCTCTTGGCATCAACGTATGACAATATGCATGGAGCCACGCCAACCACAGAAATTCACTCAAGCTTTGGAATTTAGAGTTTTTACTAAGGTTCTTTTATGAGTTGATGTGAGGTAACCCCCCAAAAGATCCTGTGTTAATGCAATAATGTTTATAGGTAAAGTGATAGGATTGTGAGAGCATGAGCTGAGCAACTTTCTTCCACCACATCCTTCTTCCATAATGTTCTGCCTCACCTCAGGCCCAGATAATGGTGGTGTCCATCTGTGGACTGAGACTCTGAAACCATGAGTCCCAAATAAGCTTTTCTTCCTCTAAATTGTTCTTGCCAGGAATTTTGATCACAGTTACAAAAAGCTAAAACAGGCTCCATTTTACAAGCATTTTTTGATTGATAGGTTGATTGCCCCTTTGTTTGATCTCAGCCTCCAGGCTGACTGATCTCAGGTGAAACAGAGCCCTCAGGCTAAGCACATAGTTGATCTTTCTGCCAATGCTAACCCCACTCTGCGTATCCAATGGGCCTGGTCCCACCCTAAGATATTGTGGGTCATCCCCCACTCCTTCAAGTGAAAATACTCCTATCATATTTGGTATGAATTACCTCCAGAGCTGAGAGCAATATCTTTTGGGGGTCTAAATTCTTTACTACTTACTATGAAAAATGATAAATCATGTTCATCATAAAATATAGATTTGAATGTGTCTGTCATCTCTTTAGAATTGCATATTAATTCCTGCAAGTTATGACTCCATCTGCATTTCCAATCTCATACCTTGCACTTTTCTTTGTATACCACAGTCCTTTCAAACCACTGACACTTCCCTCAATGGCATTGTCCTGCTATCATCAGCAACCTGACTAGGAAAAATGGATAAAAACTCAGTCACACAGTCTACAAAACACTCAGTCTACACACACTCAGTCTACAAAATGGTGTCTTTTCTTTTTCTCTTAGTAAAAAGTAAATAGATTAAGTACAAATAGATTAAGACAAGTTCCAAGACCTATGAATGTATCTGTTGAAGAATTGTTCCTTGATGAAACTGTCATTTGAAGAAGAAATATATGATAGGAAGGAAAGAAGTAAGGATACATTATAGTTTGGCAAGTGAGTAGCACAAATTGGGTTGAGGCACCACATCTCTTCAACCATTTGGAGCAGAGATGAAATACTCAGCCCTCCAACAGACTCTACCATATGTAGCACTTTCTTGCTTCAGGGCTTCTGAACAAGTAGTAACTTCTCCCCAGAAATTAAATCTGTGTGGACATGCATGCATACATACACACACACAGACATAAAACTATGTATCAAGACTTAATAGGGGGTCTGGAGTTGTGGCTCAGTGGTAGAGCACTTGTCTAGCATGTGTGAGGCACTGGGTTCGATTCTCAGCACCACATATAAATAAATGAATAAAATAAAGTTCCATCAACAACTAAAAAATATTTAAAATAAAAAAAAAAAGACAATATCGAATGCCTTCCCTGCTTCCCCGACAATTACCCCTTTCCTCTTTCCTCTCCAGAAGGGTCATTCCTCTGTGTTTTTATTACACAACACCCATAAATAGTTATTAAGGCATGTCATTACTGATTTTTTGTATATTCCCATGACTATCCACTCTATAGAAAAGAAACCATGGTTTGTATTTTTGTATCTTATCTTCTACTACAAGAGCCAATAAAATTGAGATAATATTTATAAACTAGATGGGTAAACAAAGAGGAATAAAGGCAAAGAGGAAAGAACAGAAGGAAGAAGAAAATGTAGGGGAAAAGGAAGCAAAGATTGGCTATTGAAGTTCATTTGGTTTTAGATATGCTGAGGCGGCATTAATACTAAGTTTAATAGAATATGACTCCTAGTATCTCCAAACCCCAGATCTCGAACAGCAACCCCAGTTCTGATGGCAGAGTTTAGTTAGCTCAAGGATAGCACACAACATAAGCTGAATGACATTCAATTGCTCATGGGTTCATGCCCAAACCAATTCCCTCTGCAGGGAGGTAACATTTCTATAGTCTTCTACAGTACTTTTAGAATCTCTCCAGGCTATGGTGGCAACAGATTTAGTAGACAAGAGGGAACTAGCAGCACATCACATGAACTGAACTGGAAAATGTCCTGGCCAATTAACAGCAAATGTCTCTTGCAATTAACAAACAGCCTGGGAACGAAGACTATCTATGTCGTTATGCTCAGTCCTGGAATGTTTATTGTCTTTTCATGTCTTTGATTTTATAGTTTCAACATTTGAAAGATGTATATTCCACTCTTTTTGAGCTCTCTTTTGAGCTCCCTTGAGGGCCCAAACCTATCTAATACATCTTTTTATTCACACAACACCTAGCGCACTGTTTGACACAAAGTAAGAATGCCATAAATAGCTTTTAAATTAAAAAAAAAAAAAATTCTACCCTAAACCTGAAGCTATAGTTTCTGTCTCTTACTCCCAAGCGTCTGCAGCAAGGTATGAATATACAAATTAAATACTGTGGCTTAAACATTGCATTTTGTATTTGCCTTTATCTAAATAAAAACAGTTAAAGTTAGATTGTATTAGGAAGGATGTCTGGAGGTCATTTAGTTCAATTCTTCCTTTCTGAGATGCAAAACCTGTTAAATTGGCTTGTCTAACATGCCAGCTGGACAAGGGGAAACTGTAGCCAACTCCCCAAATTCTCAGTTCAGTGCTCTTTTTTTTTTTTATAGCAATCTTCTCTCATTACTTCTATGGTAACAAAGACAACAGAGTGCTTTTTATTTCTGTGTTTAAGAAAACTTAAAACACTATTTTAGTGAGCTTTTTCGCCACTGTGACTAAAAGACCTGCCAGCACAATCATGGAGAAGAAAAAGTCTGTTTGGGGGCTCACAGTTTTAGAGATCTCAGTCCATGTGTAGCAGGCTCCATTCCTTTGGGGCTCAAGGTGAGGCAGGATGTCATGGTGGAACAGTGTGTGGTGGAGGGAAGCAGCTCACATGATGATCAGTAGCAGGAGAAAGAGCTCCACTTGCCAAATACAAATATACACCCCAAAGCCATTCCTCCAGTGCCCACCTCCTCCAGCCACACCCCACCTGCCTTCAGTTACCATTTAATTAATCCAATCAGGTGATTAATTCACTTATTTGGGTTATGGCTCTCATAACCCAATCATTTCTCTTTCAAACCTTGCATTATCTCACACATGAACTTTTGAGGGACACCTCACATCCAAACCGTAACAAGCACTTTGGTACATTTTGGTAGTTTTCTCAGTAGTACATATCAACCCACCTTGACTCTGTCCAAGATCCATTTTGGATGATTTTTCATCAACCCCTCTTGCCCATCTCCTTGAAAGAACAGAGGCCATCAATCAAGGCCACATATCTCTTCACATTTACTCTCTATAACTTAAAAACATTCATGTGCCTTATTTCCTCTTGCTTCACCTAAGAGAAGGTGTTTCTCCTTTTCAAGGTTAAACCTGCCACCCTGGCACTTTATCCAAATCTCATCAATATCCTGGAGATTGACTAAATAATCCTCTCTTTGGCATGTCCCTCCCCCCACCCCCGCCTTTCTCTTGTCTTAGACCTCTCTCTATCTACTGGCACCACATTTAGGCCTAAATTTATTCCATATTAAAACTTCCCAATCCAGCGTATTTGCATCAGCTCTCAATTCATCTTGAAGACATTCCTGTCTTCTCCCAGCAAATAGAATTGACCACATCTTGTTTTCTTATTACACTCAGTGTGTATGCAAGTGTCTTCTGAAATACCTAAAGCATTTTATTATATTTAGTCACTTCTTTTTCCAACTAAAATTAAATTTATTGAAGAATGGTTTTAAATGCAATTCAACACTGAGACCAGATGGTGAATACAGAGAAACTAGAAGAGAGCCACTAAGATCATCTGAAAGGTAGAAGTCAAATTAAAAACAAGCAATCAGCAAGAAGGATAACTGGGGTGGACAACTCCAGATATGGTAAAGACAGGCATATGTTCACTGTCACTTTTTAAACCATGACCCCTCTTTTGAAATGAATTTGTTGGCTTGTTTCATATTTTTTGCCTTCTAGTGACAGAGAACAACCCTACCCTACCATCAGAATCATACATAAACACTTATCATTCTCACTCAACATGCAGACTAAAAAACCAGTATAAGCATGAAGTAAAAAAGAAAATCCTCACACACACACACACTCAGGTAAGTTCCTAAAGCCCTCTGAAATTATTTTAAATGAACATTATTATAATATCCTAATGTTTTTTCCCATACTTTATTCTCTTTTGATAGCTTTTGCCCCTGACCTATTAGGGAACTAACAGAAATCTGTACATTTTTGTCACAATTTAAATAGGTTATTATAAATAATAAATATTTGGACTTTATAAGTTCTCTCATTCTCTACAAGTATCTCTGTGAAGAAGTGGAAAGTATTGTTGTGGCATGTGCTAGGCAAGCAATCCACTACTGAGCTGCATCTCCAGCCTGGAAGGCTTTTATAGGAGCAGACATTTTAAGGGAGGCAATGCAACCATTGGCAATTGGCTCTCTATAGAAAGGACTCAAAAGCAAGAGCCTGGCTGGAACCAGGGTCTCAGGCATCTGAGATGCATTTGCCCTGTATGCTCATTGTATTATTGGAGTGTATTTTTGTTTTGGAGAAGCCTGAGGAGAGAAGCGTGGCTGATAGGCATGGTAAAACAGGAAAGTCTACATCATCTTTGTGTGCTGATACCACACATCACATGGACCTGGTTTGTGGGACTGAGGTTTTGTTTATCACTTTATGAATGCACCAAAGGTAATGAAGTGAGGATTTAGGATTAAAAATCTGAAAACGGATCTGAGTGAACAGAAAAACAAAAAATAATAAAAATTAAAACAGCAACGGAAGAAATGAAATGCAGATGTTTTCTTCAGACAATATTGTTTTAAATTTGAACATTTTTAATTGGTGCATCTTAGTTGTACATAATGGTGGGCTTTGCTATTCTGTATTCATACACACATGCAATATAATATAATTTGGCCAATATCATTGCCCTGCATCTTTATACAATATTTAAAGGCATGTAAAAATCAGTAAAAGAAACTCCCTCCCTTCCCCCTATGTTAAGGCTTTGGGTACAGTGACACCGTAATGTCCTTCACTTCCTACCACTTGACTCCTGTGAAGGACACTACTGCACACAACGCCCAAAGAAACATTTTGCAATCAAGAGATTCCATGTCCTGAATTTCATTTAAGGCACAATAGAATGCTGGAACCTCTCAGTTGTCTTAGCTTTTATTTGAACAGAATTTGAAGTGTGTGCCATCAGACAACCACACATTTTCCCTAAACAATAGTTTTTATCCTCTAAACTCTTTCTAGTTGTAGGGTGGCGTAATGTGACAGTAAGTGTCTCCAAGTACTAGTCGAACCAAATTACACTCTTGAGCCCGTGCGTGCTCTGCCTGTTGATGGCAATGTCCCTGTTTCTGTCGTCCTTCCTCATCAACTGTCTTGCTAAAATGTTCAGTGAGTAATGATTACAGGGAGATATTTAATGAAAACACTATGCATGACTCTGAGCCAAATGTGACCCCTACTACTCTTCTACTATTAAAGAATAATTACCCATTCCCCATGCAATTGAAATTGCGGGTGGCAGAGATCTTGAGTTACCAAAATATGCCAGTAAACTATTCAACTCTTCAAATTTCTCAACATGCAAAGTGCTAATATTGACTTAGAAATGCATGGGAGATAAAAATCTGACTCTTGGGAAAATTAAATATAAATAACCTTGCTTCTATTAATTTGGGTGAGAGTTGCACCATTTTTTTTAACTAGCTTTGATAATGGAGATGAAATGAAGATGCCAAAGATTAATGCTGTCAATTTCAATGGCCAGTATGTATCCAAAAGACAAACATAGAAATCCAAAGCAAATAGAAATGCATTGCTTAATTTTTGCTTACCATTCATCACAAAATTGCCAGGAAGTTAATCATTACATTTTGGGAATCTATCACTTCTTAAATTCATTTTGGAAAATTTCCTTCTTCCATTATTTTACTGGACTTTCATAGACCTTTGTTTGACAGCTCCCACAACAGCACTGGGGGAGAACAATATTAAAGTATACTAAAGTTCTGAAGCTAAGAAAATGAACATATTCTACATTATCCTCCAATTTTTTTGGTCCTTCAAAACTAAGAGCAGAAGTTCATAATCTAGACATGTGACACTTCATTTTCAAGTGGCCATAATTCTAGGAAGAAAAAAATAAACTCAGGATGTCCAGTATCTTCTTGCTCAATGGACATATGTAAACTACTATGTTTTTCATAATGGCCAAAGGAAAATGTCCTTAGCATTGGCAGAGATGCTGACATCATTTCAAAAAGTAAATCTGTTTTGTAATAAATAATTATATGATGTATATATAAGCTTCTTGTATATTCTCATTTATTATTTAATATTTTATTCAATTCATTAGTTATGCAATTAACAGAGCTTCTCTTTTCTGGCACAGGGCTAAAGAAAAGAATATAGACATATTTATCGCCCTAATGAAATTCACATTCTAATAGGCCAAACTTAAATAAGTAAAACAACAAAGATATAATACTTGTAATAATAGAATCAGGTACAGGAAGGGTGGAGATACAATGAAGCAAATGATCCAATTTAAAAAGGGTGAGATAAAACATAAACATGATCCAAAAACTGTACGGTAGAATGACTATTGAGCTGCATCTCAAAAGATAACAGGTGTTTGCTATAGCCACATGATGACTGGAAAACACCCACACAGTTTTTGACATCCCACTCACCGACAGATGCAATCTAATTCCCCTCCTCTTGAATCTAGGTGGTCCTGAGTGACTCCCTAATAAACAGAATGCAGCAGAAGTGACACTGTGTGCCTTTCAAGGCCAGCCATAAAAGATAATAGCATCTACCTGACTCCCCTGTTGTATTGAGACACGCATTTTTGAAGCCCTGGGCCTCCATGTAAGAACTCTGACTTTGCTGAAGCCACCATGCATGAGAGAGTCAAGAGACCATGTAGGGAAAGATGTCCAAAAAGCTCTAACTGTTCTAAATCTCAGTTATTGAGTCTTTCAAGTCCAGGCACCTAACATGTGAGTTAGCAGGACTTAGATAAGTCCTATTCCAGCCACCAACTGAATACATCTCTATGAGTAAGGCCCTTGAGCAAGGACCACCTAGGCTCTGTCAACTCCCAGGACCACAGCTAATTGTTGATAAAATTTATTACCATGAAGATAACTAGATAACTAGAAAGATAGACAGCTATGGGGACTTAAAACATTACTTTGTTTCTGAGCAAGAACAAGTAGGTCCATGTAGTGTAGTCAAAGGATAGAGTTTGAGTCAGGGCAAGGCACCCAAGGTCAGGTCATAGAAGTCCTAGTGTGGCATGCCATGAAGTTTTATCCTGAAACCAATGAGTGTACATCTGTATTCTGGGAATACTTATGTACAAATGTTAGTTTATTACTTGTGAACATTTTCTCAGAATATTTCAAATTGATTAATTTGTAAATCCACACATATATACTATAGTGATGGCTTGACAAAGTGTTCTGTAAGTGTGCTTATTATGTTGGCATGCATCCCCTTTAGTCTCTATAAGCTCTGAAGAACTAACTGCTTAGATTAGCACTTTGCTTTACTGAAATCAAAGGAACCCATCCTGGATAATGGCTTGTCCAGCCATATTATCAGTCAGGGGTTATTTTCTAGTAAGTACCTTCGATGGCTCTGACTTTAGTTAGAAGGATTTCTGTGCTTCATTGAAATGGTTCATCTAAGCACTATGTGCATGGTGAACCTTTTGTGGCTGGAAAGATTACTTAGTAAGAATCCTTAATTATAGGAACACTGAGTGGAAGGAAGGTTAACATATTTGCCAAGTTCAAACAGCTATGTAGTACTAAGGTCAAAAAGAAGACCTGCACCTTTTTTTCAATTAATAATTCTTTGCAAAACGTTTTCAACTGTTCAGCTAGCAACCATGTTGGAAACAGAAATCAAGTGGCAAAGTTATTAATGCTTGCTTGCTACTATTTCCTTAGAAATATTATTGAGTTTGGCAAATATTTATGTTCTCATAGTCTATATTTAGTATGACATTTATTTAGTATGGCATTTGTATCAGAAAATATAGCTCATGCTCTTAAAAGACATCAGGTAAAAGAGAAATTTACAATATAAAGTCTGTTTACTTTGTATAGTAATGTACATAGAGGTCATAAATTAATGGAGGTCATATGAAGAATGTGAGTAGATACACCTGAGGTGAATTTGTGGCAGCAGTGTGTTCGAGTGAAAAGACTGTGAACTCCAAAAACAATTTAACTGTTAAATGGGGCTTGTCCTATTGTCTCTAAATTTCAGTTGAAACTTTAAGATTGAGAAAAAGAGATGACAGGTACTCCTACATTCTAAAGAAAGATATTGGACACATACTTGTTAGACTAACTTAAGGCAGAAAAATTCATTCAGAAACAGACACCAAAAGCCTAATTATATAACATAAGACTGGTTCATCAAGGCAAGGTTACCAGCCTTTTTTTGAGGTACGCTACCCACACCTCAACATAGGTGAGAGGAATGCAAGAGGAATCAGTGTAAATATCGTGAATGTCTAAAAGGGGACAATAGCATCTCACTCCCCAGGTGGCTAGTTGGGAGAAACTATCATGATTCTCTGGCATATACAAGTATGGAAAGTAGTCCCTGCCTCTTACCTGGAAACTGTTGAAGGTGGGAGGATGGTCAAACTGACTTAAAGGGAAGGCAATTAGAGAGGATATTAAAGGTTTCAGACTGCACATAAGTACATCGTAGTTTGACATAACAAGGGTGACTGAACTCCCTTGTGCCAAATAGATTCCTTAGAAGGTAGGGTTGAATATATATCTATGGATCTCAGCCAAAGAGCATCCCATAGAAGACACTGGAAATGCGTCTCACAGTGGAGGAAGTGAAATTTAAAGAAGTCAGCCAGAAAGAGAAACACGAGTATCGGCCAGCATTTGGAAGCTTGCCATTAAAAAAGACACTGGCAGATGGATTGCTAGAAACTACTTCAGGAGAGATATTACTGTTCCCTCCTACTCCTATCCTTCTCCAGCCTCCCCTCACTCTGGAACAACTAACTGCTAAGTAAGTGGGGAGAGAGAATGGAAAACTCCAGAGAAAAAGAGAACAAAAAGAGCAAGATCTCCAATGTCCACCTCAGACCTCAGCAGGGGAAGGGAAAAAATTCTGAACTGATGGGGTGTTTGAAGGTTTGCTTTAGGAGGAATTAGACTTGGTAATACCTGAAAACAAATAGTACCCTTAAGGTTAAGAGAAACTCAAAAGTTATGAAGTTTCCTCCAAAAAAAAAGTACACAGATCCAAGGGAAACTTTTTCTAATGCACAAAAAGGAAAAAAACTAGAGCTCTGTCCTGATAAATCAGTAGAATATTATTCATTTAATTGACTAGCTATGTATAAAAAAAATCTGATGATCACTTCAGATTGGTTTGGGCCCAGCTAACTTCATTATTTATAAGTGGGATTTTAAGACCTATGTCATCAGGCTACTAAGAGATACTAACTGACATACCACAAGTATAAAACCTTGCTCATAATTCATAAAACAACTCTGTTTCTTCCTCCTTCTTAGTTACCATATTTTTCTAAAGTTAAGGCAGTTTATAAGTAGATAGCCTATAAATAAATTTAAAAATCAAAGAAATAAAAAGAAGGAATGGGGGGAAAAAAGCCAACAAAAGGGCCAGGTTTGTTAACTGTAAAGAGGGCTCAAATTTGAGTTTTCTGGAGGTCAGAATAAGAGTTATAAAATTCTTATAACCTGATTAAAGGAAATTTTCCAGTTCTTTGAGAGAGAGAGAGAGAATCATTTTAGTTGTAAAATTCTAAAAGTAATGTTAGCATATAAAACATTATCTAGGGAAGTCTCCTTTTACTTATATGGTCCAATCTAAAATTTCTAATCCCATTATCCTACAATGGTTATTTTTTGTCCATAATCTGAAACTCAAAATGGCAGTCTAGGCCAGGTCATAAAAGCTAAATCCCTAGTGGACACCTGAAACTTCAGATAGTACCAAACATACATATATATGACAAACTTTTGCCTTTTCACTTAAAACAAGCACTTCATAGATCATTGTAGAATATCTCATTGCCAGTAGCATTTGCTACTGCCATACTTTGGGGCCACTAAGTAAAATTAGGATTACTTGAGCACAGGAATAGCAATAACTTGATGGTAGGTCTGATTACTGAGAGATCTATTAAGGAAATAGTGATCTGGCAGTAGATGCAGCATGAATATACTGGAAAAGGGGAGGAGTCATGTCCTTACAGGAAAACCCAGTATTCACTCCTGGTATTTCAGAATGCTGCACAGTTTAAGAGTCACTTAATTTTCCATAGATATTTTCAGACTGCAGTTATTGACCACAGGTAACTTAAACCAAAAGAACTAAAACCATGAATAAGGGGGAAATACTGTATAACTCCTGTGTGTGTGCACATGTGCGTGTGTGTCTACACATGCAAAGAAGGCAGAGACTTTTTATTTGTAAAATATTCTCTTTTTAAAATAAATCAAATCTGTCTTCAGCATTTTTACCTGTACTATCATGTGGTACACTTAGACCTGGTCCACAACTATCCAAATGTTATCTATATTCAAGTTATTTGGCTTCTTCTCTCCAAACACATTCATGTTGTCAAGAACCAGCTGATTTTTCAAAACAAGCAATCTTGTTAAATTAATTTATAGTAACATATAAATGCCTATAAGCAATTTATTCCCAGAAATGTTTGCAATTTCATTGGGGTATTCCTTTTCTGAACTCAAATATTATAATTATATAAATTTCAGGTAAGATAAGAAATGAAATGAAAAGAAACATCAAATGTTAAAAGCAAATAAACATGGCCTATTCCCATAAAGCTCCAAAGGAAAGCAACCAACATATTCATGGGCTGTGTATGAAGAGTGCATTTTTAATTCCTTTATTACAAAATCTCATTTCAAAATATATGTCTCATCTATGTTTTATTTATTTTTCAAATTGTATTCTAGTTGTATATGGACACAATACCTTTATTTATTTATTTTTATGTGGTGCTGAGAATCAAACCCAGTGCCTCACACATGCTAGTCAAGCGCTCTGTCACTGAGCTATAGCCCCAGCCCCCTATCTTTTATTTTTAATTAAATTGGATCATCTTCAGCAGTTTTAAATGTTTCTGAATTACTGAGAACCAAACTAAATGAGAAAAATACAAAAATTATAATCTTACTGAAAGAAATCTATTTGATGTTTCAAATGGGAATGGGCCATGAGTTGTCTAAAACAGAGGCTTAGTTGTCTTTTAAGCTGGTGAGCCCTACAAAGAAAGGACCTTATATTCTTCAAAGCTTGTGTTCCAGTTCTTATCTAAGATTTTTGATGTTTTGAAAATAACAACCAAACTGCTCATTTATGTGTGATGAATGATTTTCTGAGTAGCTCAACTCTAAATTCCGAGAATTTTGAAAAGAGTGAATTGTACTGACAGCCAACAATACTGAACAGTCTCCAGGGAGCAAAACGTTAGAAGGAGTAATGAGACATTTGTCAGACACTCTTGAGAACTTATAGTTTTCCTTGTGAATTATGGTGCTTTGTTTAATAAATAATGTTTATTTAGATGGGGCAAAGGATAACTGAAATGGTTCTCAAATAGAAAGGACTTTCTTAAATTTCTCTAATTCCTCCTTATTTTTGGAAGCTGCCTGGTATGATGGCCCAGAAGGTAGTAATTTGAATTCTAATGCAAGGTCTGTAGGTAAACCTTTGTCTTCACTTTATGAAATGTATTTAACCAAAGCAGTCTCCTTTTCCTTTAAGTCCAACATATGAAAACTACCGCTATGTGCTACATGTCTCATTCATGCATCTCTGGGTATTTCCCTAAGCTGCCCTCCACACCTGCATTCTGCAGCAATCCCACAAAATCTGCTTCTGACTCCATCTTTTCAGGCTTACTTTCAACTTCCCAGTGTAAACTCCCTGGAACTTTTGCTTCCAGATCTTATCTGCTTATTCTTAACATCTTGCCACTTTGAAATGTGACAATAATATATTTTATGAATGATTCTGAAATGCTGGTGTTATCTTTTGTTAGTTCCTCCCCTACCTCACATGCTCCACAGCAGAAAAATTTTACAATATGATATTTTCTGGTATTGAGTACAAGCTACATAGAAACTTTAGGGGGCATTAGTTCCTGATCTATACAGACAAGGAGGGGGAGAATCTTAGAGCTCTGACATACTATGACTCTTTGATCTTACTATAAGTAATTCCATTATCTTCTCCATTCTCTGAATTCAGCACCTTGGGTTAATTTTCTTCTTTAATAGCTAGAGCCTATAAATCTACTTTGTAATCAGGTATATTGAATGTTCCTTCAAAATCTGTATGAAATTATCTTTCCACTTTTATTACCCAAAATGTCCACTTTTTCTTCTTGTAGTAGTCCAACTTTTCTTTGTCTGATCCATTTAGATTTTAGATTCATCAGCACAGAAATGGAAGCAGCAGCCCTGGTAATGGATGAGATCACTCAGTACAAGCACATATTGAGAAGGCTAAAGGGAACAAACCAATACTTGAGGGTCAGGAAACAGAGAAGGCATTAAACAAAATAGATTAAAAAGCATGTACATTAAAAAAAAAAAAAAACTTTAGTAGGAACAAAAAAGGAGAATGTTATCTAGGAACCAAGAAAGAGGAGACATTGTATGTGGGAAGGGTTTGAAGTGTGTACGCTGAGCAGAGTTCATGACAATTTAAAGAGATCTGACAGTATGATGAATGATGATTCAAAATCAATTGCAAATGACAGGTTGCAAAGGATTGAAACAAATGTTAGGTAAATTGTTTTTCACTGTTTACCAGTAAATGCAAGGAAGATCACAATGTATTATAAAGAATGGGAAAGTTTCAAAAGAAGGTATTTTTTGAACCAGAATGACTTAATGTTTATAGGAGAAAATGCCAGCAGATAAGAAAAGTTAGAAGGCACAAGAAGAGAGGTATGCCTGCCTGGAATCTGTTAATAATTTCAGCTAAATTGAGTCCTCTCAATAGAGTCATGTTTTCCCCAATAAAAGTTATGCTGTTATCATTTTTCTTTTACCTTAGTTAAATATAAATGCTTTTCCTATTGGTCTTTCTACTTTGCCCATTCTATACCTAAGTCACAGAAGTACAGTGTATAGGGTACAATGTTCCCTATACCACTCTGTTGTACTGTAATATTTATTATTGCTCATTAATAAAATATAAAAGGACCTTGTATAAATATAAATATTTAGTTTTATCTAAGCACTTTATACATAGAGCTGGTATTTTTATCTCATACTCTTCAGATTCCCAGGTAATAACTGAGAAAAGATGTCCCCAAGTGATAATGTACTTTAAAAAGCACAATTATATTAGAAGAAATGTATTCCCATGGAAATAAATTACACAATAACATAAATTTGATGAAGGGAAGGACATACTTTGAAAAATTTCTCAGATAAAGTATCTGCTGAAGCTTTGAAAAGGGAATTGCTATAGCTCTCTTAAATTAAATAATACCCTCTGACAAACACCAAGAGGGTAATATTCAGTTTTACTAGAGTTGATTTGATACCTGACAAAATGATTGGATCTAAGACAATCATTAAAATCATAGACAACTAAATTACATAGTGAAGAGCATATGGGTCTTAATCTTTTAACACAAAGAACAGGAGCCTTAGTCAACTTGTCAATCATCTCCTTAGATACAGCCTCCAATTTTGGATAAAATGTTACAGGAAATAAAAGTGTTGCAAATTAAACAGCACTTCTGTTTACACAAATAATACTCAAATGATTATTTAAACATAATTCAATTTAGATGTGACAACCGAAAGAGTTACTCAGGGTACCACCACTAATACCTGTATTTGTAGACCCATTCCAAAACAATTTCAGGTCAGTTTCTTGTGAGAAGCCCCATGATGAGTCAAATGATAAGGACCCACAACCTAGAGCAGGGAGTCTGTAGTGTTTCTTCCCTACATGGAACAAGTGAGCCCTTCCTGTTTCGATCTTTTATGGGAGTGAATATAGATTGGTTTTCTATGTAGGCCTAATGTTGTGTAAGCCACCCCACTGCTGCTCTGAGATCTTCCTGTGGAAGAGAGCACTGTAGGGTGCCAATTGACCACTTTCTGTGCCATCTTACAGCTTGCTTCTAAAACTTCAGTAGTGTAGAAAGTCAAGCCAATCTCGGAGGCTGGGGGGGGGCTTCCAAGTAATGCTGCCAGTTGACGAAAACACATGAATTTTAATACATAAATGACCTATCCTACATAAATCTGGAACTCTCTGGCTTACATATGAAGCTGTGTGAGCAACTGAAGATAGAAGTTTATAACCAGAATAAGATGTGATATTAAAATGAAAGATTAATACTAGTACCTCTGGTCTTAACAGATGTATGTATAAATCAGGACTAAAATTAAATATTTGTATTGTTAAGAAGTCAATTTTTCAAAATTATCATGAAAAAGTCAGAATTATATACCTCCATGGTTGTCCAGCCAAAGGGAGACCAGGGACTACTACCTCTAGCCACTGGGGAGCCCAAATTCAGGGCAAGAGTTGCTCCAGAGACACCAGCACGAGGCAGCCCCGCCCAAGGGCAGCCTGAGTCCGCCCCAGTTCTGCTCCAGAGTTCCTGGGAGCCCAGCAGGAACTACAGAAGGCCCAGATCTGCCCTCAGGAAACTCCACAGGTGTCCAGCCAATGGGAGACCAGTTACTGTTAGCCACTAACCACTGGGGAGCCCAAACTCAGGGTAAGAGTCCCTGCAGAGACTCTAGTGTGAGGCAGTCCCACTCAAGGGCAGCCTGGGCCCACCCCAGTTCCCCTCCAGAGTTCCTGTGGACCTGCAGGAGACACAGAGGGCCCTGATCTGCCCTTAGGAACCTCCATGGTTGTCCAGCCAAAGGGAGACCAGGGACTCCTACCTCTAGCCACTGGGGAGCCCAAATTCAGGGCAAGAGTCGCTCCAGAGACACTAGTGCGAGGCAGCCCCACCCAAGGTCAGGCTGGGTCTACCCTAGTTCTGCTCCAGAGTTCCTGGGTTCCGACAGGAGCTAAAGAGGGCCCAGATCCAACCTCAGGAAACTCCACGGCTGTCCAACTAAGGGTTGACCAGTGTCTGATAGCTACCAGCCACAGAGGAAGGCACACCCAGGGTAAGAGTGGCCTGCAGAGATCCCAGCATGAAGAGGCCACACCCAAGTGCGCTCTAGGCCCGCCTCAGTTCCGCTCCAGAGTTCCTGTGGTCAGGCGAGACAGAAGGCCCAAAACTGCCCTTAGGGAATGTCAGGGGTGCCCAGTTGAAGGCAGACCAGAGCCTGCTAGCCTCCAGCCCCAGGGGAGCTCACACCCATAGAAAGTGTCGCACACAGACTCTCCAGCTTGTGACCCTGCCTAAGTGAGACCTGGGCCCACTCCAAATCCAGAGTTCCTGTTCACCAGCAGGAGTGCAAGAGAGGGCCAAAACAGCCCTCAGGGGCCGCCTCAGGAGCCCAGCCAAGGCCACTCCCACTGCCCTCTAGATGTACCTTCACTACCTCTGCCACCAACTTTAGTGGCAGTAGTGACCATCTTGGGACACTGGAGGAACAGAAGTAGCTCTAAGGTGAGACAAAGGTAATCTGGAGTGTCAATACAAGATTATAGGATAGAAGCCACAATACCTCAGATTGGTATTTCATGAAAGGAAGACACACAATCAACATGAAAAACAAGCGAATAAAGTGCCCCAAATAAACCTGGATACCACTGTAACAGAATCCATTGACAGCACAGTTGAAGAAATGTCAGAAAGAATTCAGAATGAACATAATTAAAATGGTCAGCAAACTAAAGAATGACATAAGAGAACAATTACAAGCAAAAATTGATCAATCCAACAAAGAAATAGGAGAGCAAATAAAGGCAACCATCAATCATTCTAACAAAGAGATAAGAGAGTAATTACAAGTAGCAAAAGATTACTTGAAGAGTTAGAGATCATGAAAAAAAACAATCAGAAATTCTTGAAATGAAGGAAACAATAAACCAAATAAAAAACTCAATAGAAAGCATTACCAGCAGACTAGATCACCTGGAAGACAGAACCTCAGATAATGAAGACAAGATATACAATCTTGAAAATAAACATGACCATACAGTGAAGATGGTAAAAAATCATGATCAGAACATACAAAAAATATGGGACAGCATCAAAAGACCAAATCTAAGATTTATTGGGATAGAAGAAGGCACAGAATTTCAAACCAAAGGAATGCACAATCTCGTCAATGAAATAATATCAGAAAATGTCCCAAATATGAAAAATGAAATGGGAAATCAAATACAAGAGGCTTAAAGGACACCAAATGTACAAAATTTCAACAGATCTACACCAAGGCACATTATAATGAAAATGTCCAACATACAGAATAAGGATAGAATTTTAAAGGCTGCAAGAGAGAGGAACCAGATTGCATATAAGGGGAGACCAATTCATATCTCAGCAGATTTTTCAGCCTAGACCCTAAAAGCCAGGAGATCATGGAATAACATATTCCATGCCCTGAAAGACAATGGATGCCAACCAAGAATCCTATATCCAACAAAATTGATCTTCATATTTGATGATGAAATAAAAACCTTCCATGATAAACAAAAGTTAAAAGAATTTACAGCAAGAAAGCCTGCACTACACAGCATTCTTGGCAAAATATTCCATGAGGAGGAAATGATAACCAACAATGGAAATTTACAAAGACAGGGACTACACTAAAGGAAAGACCATTCAAAAGAGAAAACAACTCAAGGTAAAAACCAAAAACAAACCAAAATGACTGGAATTACAAATCATATCTCAATAATAACCCTGAAGGTAAATGGCATAAATGCACCAATTAAAAGACATAGACTGTCAGACTGAATTTAAAAAAAAGACCCAACAATATGCTGTCTGCAAGAGACTCATCTCACAGAAAAAGACATCCACAGACTTAAAGTGAAAGGGTGGGAAAAAACATATCACTCACATGGACCCTGCAAACAAGCAGGAGTTTCCATCCTCATATCAAATAAAGTGGACTTCAAACCAAAGATGGTGAAAAGAGATAAAGAAGGTCATTTCATACTTCTTAAGGGAATCATACATCAACAAGACATAACAATCATAAATATCTATGCTCCAAATAATGGGGCTTCTACATATATCAAACAAATCCTTCTCAATTACAAGAATCAGATAGACCACAACACAATAATACTTGGAGACTTTAACACAGCTCTCTCACCATTGGATAGATCTTCCAAACAAAAACTTCAAAATGGCCATATTCCCCAAAGTGCTATATAGATTCAATGCAATCCCAATTAAAATCCTAACGTCATTCTTTATAGAAATAGAAAAAAGCAATCATGAAATTCATTTGGAAGAATAAGAGACCCAGAATAGCCAAAGCAAGAAGAGTGAAGCAGGAGACATCACAATACCTGACCTCAGATTATACTACAAAGCTATAGTAACAAAAACGGCATGGTACTGGCACCAAAATAGACATGTAGACCAATAATATAGAATAGAAGACACAGAGACAAACCCACTTACATACAGTTACCTTATACTAGATAAAGGAGCCAAACACATACACTGAAGAAAAGATAGCCTCTTCAACAAAGGGTGCTAGGAAAACTGGAAATCCATATGCAGCAAAATGAAACTAAACTTCTATCTCTCACCATGCACAAAAGTCAACTCAAAGTGGATCAAGGACCTGGGAATCAGACCAGAGACCCAACGCCTAATAGAAGAAAAAATAGGCCCAAATCTTCATCATGTCAGATTAGGACCATACTTCTTTAACAAGACTCCCATAGCACAAGAAGTAAAATCAAGAATCAACAAATGGGATGGATTCAAACTAAAAGCTTCTTTTCAGCAAAAGAAATAATCAATGAAGTGAACAGAGAGCCGACATTCTGGGAACAAATCTTTGCCACACACACATCCGATAGAGCACTCATCTCCAGGATATATAAAGAACTCAAAAAACTTAACACCAAAATACTAATGACCCAATCAATAAATGGGCCAAAGAGCTGAACACAAACTTCACAGAAGATATACAATCCATCAACAGATATATGAAAAAATGTTCAACATCTCTAGCAATCAGAGAAATGCAAATCAAAACTACCCTAAGATTTCATCTCACACCAGTCAGAATGGCAACTATCAAGAATACAAACAACAATAAGTGTTGGCGAGGTTGTGGGGAAAAAGGCACGCTCATACATTGCTGGTGGAACTGCAAATTGGTAAAACCAATCTGGAAAGCAGTATGGAGTTACCTTAGAAAACTTGGAATGGAACCACCATTTGAGCCTGCTATCCCACTCCTTGGTCTATACCCAGAAGACTTAAAAACAGCATACTACAGGGCTGCAGCCACTTCAATGTTTATAGCAGCTCAATTCACAATAGCCAAACTGTGGAACCAACCTAGATGCCCTTCAATAGATGACTGAATAAAGAAAGTGTGGTATATATATACACAATGGAATATTACTCAGCAATAAAAAAGAATAAAATTATGGCATTTGCAGGTAAATGGATGGAGTTGGAGAATATCATGTTAAGTAAAGTAAGCCAGTCTCAGAAAACCAAATGCCAAATGTACTCGTTGATAAGTGGATGCTGATCCATAATGTGGGGAAGGACATGGGAACAATGGTGGATCTCTGTTCACAGGGGTATAAGGGGGTAGGGGGCATGGGGACAGTAAAGGTGGTTGAATATGATGGTCATCATAGTCCTAACTTTATGCATGACTGCATATATGTTGTGATTCTATACAACTTACAACTAGAGAATTGATATGTTATCCTCTATGTACAATGAATCAAATTGCACTGTGCTATCATGTAAGCCTAAATATAACAAATAAATAAAATATGAAAAGAAAAAAGAAAAAGTCAGAATTATAAAAATAAATAAAATTTGAAGTCATATTTAAACTTCATAATTTTTGCCAGCTGTCACTTATGATTTCAAGAATCTTGACTTTGAGAATCTCTTCTTTCAGAAATAAATGATAATTTTGAGTTTATGTAAACATAGGTTAGGTAGTATTTGTAAACATTACCATGTACATGTGCCAAAAAATTAGTTAAATAATTGTCTTATTATTTAGTCTATATTGAAACATGTTACTAAAGCTTCTTATCACACTTTTTTTTTTATTTAGTTCCGGGGATTGAACTCAGGGGCACTTAACCACTGAACCACATCCCCAGTCCCTTTTCTAAATATTTAGTTTAGATAAAAGGTCTCATTGAGTTGCTTAGTGCTTCACTAAGTTACTGAGATTGGCTTTGAACTCACAATTCTCCTGCCTCAGCCTCCTGAGCTGCTTGGATTATAGGCAGGTACCACTACAACAGCTTATCATACTTATTGTAAGAATGTTGCTAAGCATAGAGTCAATGACTTTTATTAATGCCTATATTGTAAAACCCAAATAAAGTGTCTCCTGTATCTTATTTTCAAGAAGAGCTGATCTTATATAAAGTGGGAATCTTATAACAACTTCATTCTCTCCTTGATGTCCAGGGAAAGTCAAAGAAAATATTCAGTTCATTCATAAGAGTACCAGAGAACATTATGAATTTTCCAACTAAGTGTACTTGGGGCTTTGTAATTTATTCTTTTACCTAAAATTTTCTATTTACATTTTAAATGTTTTATTTTGGTATTGGCTTACATATATTTATTTTGTACTTTGGGTTATAAACCAATATCATTATACTTATTTTTGATGTTCAGATTATTCTCTTAAGAACTATTAATAGCTCTTTCAGTTGGTTTCTGTATCTCACTGGCATACTTTGTTAATTAGGGGTATTTTTTTATTAACACTTTATTTTCTGGTACTGTAGATTCTCCATGGTAATCTTATACATTTCCTGCTCCATCTAGTGCTAGAATAAACCATATCTCCAGGTACACTAGATGCTTTTGTAAGACATTTATTAGAAACCAATATCAATATCTGGTTACTAGTTATGTCATTACCTCTAGATTTTCCTGGCTGACAGAACAAGAAAATGTATGTACATATACTGACCATTTATATGTATATACATATACAGATATACACACATATACACATCTATGTATACATATACATAGCTCTAAATATTTTACATGTAACTGTCCATATATTTTAATTACATATAGGTTCACATGATGTCTATAATCCATTAGCAACCACAAGGATTATTCCAGCCTTCTCTCTTTCCTTACCTGTACATTTCTTCTACAACAGTGAGAAATATCACTCCCAATAAGCATCATCCCACTATTTAATTGTTTAATTCTGGTATACAAGTATAGCAGTTTCACAATTACTAACCCATACCCTCATGGGAAATGACTTGATGACTTGAACACCTAGGGTACAGGGCTTCAGTACTGTTCCTTTTGCTATTGGTCTTGCAGACTCACTCATTTCCAAAGGTACTTACATCAGCATGTTTTCCCCATCCTATTTAGTGAGATTATTAGACATATTTGTAATAGAGTCAAACACTCTTGTTATAGTGGGTGATCATTCCTGGAATCTACCAACCTCCTAAATATTTTAAAACTAAATTTATATAAATTAAGGTTCACTTGTTATGCTGTAAAGTTCTATGGATTTGGACAAATTTATATTTCTACTGTTAACTTGTCATACCACATAGCTTCACCACCCTGAAAGTGTCCTTTCTGTTTCCCCCCTTCAAACCTGTAAGAACACTAATATTTTTCTGTTTCTATAGCTTTGCCTTTCCTTTAAAAAAATCATTTCATTGGAATTACACAGTCTATAGCCTTTTTGAATGAGATTCTTTAATATAGAAACATACATAATTAATATTCACTGATATATTTGTGACTTCATAGCTAGGTTATTTCTATGTATTTCTTTCTTAACTAGTTCATGATAATTATGTACAATAATGGAATTTATTGTTACATATTTGTACATACACACAATATAATAATACAATTTGGTCCATTTTGTTCTCCCGTACCTCCCCTTTCCCTCTGCTCCACCCTCCTCCTGGTCCCCTTCTTCCATTCTGCTAATCTCCTTCTTATTTTCATGAAAACCTCTACCTTTTTTGCATTTTGTGTTGCTCATTTCTTTTCATTGCTGAATAATATTTTATTATAAAGATATACCACAATATGTTTGTCCATTAATCTACTGAAGGGTAACTTGGTTGTTTCTAGCTTTGATGATTACACGAAAGGCTACTATCAATATTCAAATGCAGGTTAAGTGTGTGACCACTCAGCCTGAAACAATCCATTAAACTATCATTTAAACATTCCAACCAGTTTACGGTTCCACTTCCTTCTACTCAAGGTAAGCAGACTTCAGATCTGACTCTGGATTTGTTTACAGATTTCTGAAATTCAGTTTTCAAGAAAAATTGTTGATTTTCCTTTTTTTTTGTTTTTGTTTTTGTTATATTTGTTTCAAGGACAGAAGTGGGAACTTCCAAACTTTTTTCATGTCAGAGTTGAAACCAGGTGTTTTCTTTAGTTTGTCTATTTATCAAATCTGTAACTTCCCATGTTACAAAAATTTTAATAAAGAAAAGGATAGAGATATAAAGAAAATGTTAGCCAAACATGGTGGTGCACATTTCTAATCTCTGCCACCCTGTAGGCTAAGACAGGAGGATCACAAATTCAAAGCCAGCCTCAAGAACTTAGTGAGACCCTGTCTCAAAATAATGTTGTGATTCCACAACACATACAACCAGAGAAATGAAAAGTTGTGTTCCATCTGTGTAAAATGAATCAAAATGCACGCTATCATGTATACCTAAGTAGAATGAATGAATGAATGAATAAATAAATAAATAAAAATAAAAAATAAATAAAATAAAAACGGGCTGGGGATGTGGCTCAATGGTTAATTGGTTAATTGCCCCTGGGTTCAATCCCTGGTGCCAAAAACAGAAAATATCAACATTTAATTCCATAACTTAGAGCCAGTTTTTTTGGCTTATTTGTATAAGTTATTTAATTTTGATATTTTATTTTCTCATGCTATAAAAATTACTGCAACTATTGTTTCATGACTGTTTTTATCTGACATAGGGATATGGTAAATTCTAGTTTATATTTTGCAGGAGTAAAGCATGTACTGTCATTTCCTCTTCCTTAACTTTTAGAGTAGAAATTCATCCAGACACTAGCATAGAAAGTGAAAGGTCTTGCCAAGTTCCACCGTACCAGATATCAGATTTACCAGAAATTTTATCTTGCTTTGTAAAACTTACTAAGCACATAAATACTCATGACCAAACTGCATAAATTAGAGAAGAATAAACATGATATATGGGTGCAAAATGAGTTTATGTTTCTATGAAGACTAATTTCTATATAAACTAAGTTGAATGCTTTGGGACAAACTAAATAAATAAGGTTGGCTATGGGTTAGAAAAACTTGTGAGGAGAGTCCTAAAAGTCCAGGAAGAGCATCAAAATTATTGTTTTACTGAAAAAAGTGTTAAATTATATATTGTGCTTTATACAATGTTCATGCAAGAGATTTGATGTGCAATCCAATCATTTGAACACACTCCATAAAAACAACTAACACTTACTTGGGAGATATATATATATCTCCCAAGTAAATATATATATATATATTTATATTTATATATATATTTATATATATATCAATGTACAAAGTGTCTTACATATAACACTTTCAATACCTAACTCTTCAAAATAACTCTCATTTGTATCCACTTTTATAGATGAAGGAACAGAGTAGAGACCATAAGAAATTTGCCCTGTTATGCAATTTATGGAAGTCAAAAAGTAGTTGCTTTTGTTCCATGTTTGTATAAATCAAAAACCAAATTATGAAGGAAAAAATGTTGCAGTTTCATAAAATGTTATACATAAATTTGCTGCACAATCCAGTAGTTTCACTTCTAAAATCCTACTTGTAGTACTCAGAGCTCTCAAGAAAGACAAATTAATATTGTATGTATATACATACATAGGGGAGATTTTTCAGGGAATTGGCTCATGTGATTATCAGCAGCCGAGAAGTGCTAATTACAACACAACAATGAGGAAAAACCATGTATCGCATTAACAATATTATTCCATCCTTCATGATTGATCATTTATAGGCTGTAGACCTTGGGATGTAAGTGGTGTAGCTCAGTCTGAGTCCAAAGGCCTCAGGATGAGAGAAGTCATTGGTGTAACTGTGTGGGAAGCCAAAAGCCTGGAAACCCAGGGAGAGAGCCACTGGTGTAACTCCTGGAGTCCAAAAGTCAGCAAGAATAGAGTTCTAATGCCAAGGCAGGAGACAAGTGTATCTCAGCTCATAGGGAAAGAGACCAATTCACCGTCAGTGTTTGTTCTCTCTTTATTGAACAATGCCTACTCACACTATGTGTATGTCTTCTCTACTTAAATTCACTTAGACTCACATGTTGAAATTCTTGGAAACACTAACAGACATATCCAAAGTGATGGTTTTTCAGATTTCTGGTCATTCCTTAATCCAAGTAGGTATTTCTCAATTCAAGTACAAACCTAAAATGAACCATCATACTACTCAAGAGAAATGAAAACATATCTATACAGGGTTGCATGTAAATATTCAGAGTAGAATTATTCACAATGTGCAAAATGTAGAAATTACTTAAGTGTCCATAAATGAGTAGATGAACAGAATATGGTATACTCTCAGAATGGAATACTCTCAGAATGAATTGAAATGAAATACTACAACATGGATGAACATCAAAAATATTATGCAATATAAAATAAGCCAGAAGCAAAAGATTATTGTAGGAATTCATAGATGTGAAATTGCTGGAAATGACAAATCTAAGGAAAGAGAAAGTTGATTAGTGGTTATCAGGGGCTACAAGTGAGAATAGAGGTTAAATCTAACTGGACACTAAGAACCACATTGGAACAATAGAAATGTTCTACAACTGGATTTTGGTAAAGGTTGCATAACTGTAAATTTACACAAATCTTTTACATATGTATTTTAGATGTTAGATGGGATAATTTTATGATATGTAAGTTTTAATGTGATAAAGTTGCCATTAAAATTTATGGACAGAAACTAGATTGAAGCAATGATTGTACAACATCTGGATGCGCTAAATGCCCCTGAATTGTATACTTTAAAAATGGTTAATTTTATGTTCTTTCACCTAAATAAAAATTAAATAAATAAATAAATAGAAAGTAATGGACACTGATAGAATATGTATATTTGTGTTTTAATGTTTGTTTTATATATTATCCATGTATTTATTTTAGATGCACTTCATATTTATTTTATCACAAGTGAGAAATGAAAAGAGACTTAATGGCCATTATTCCATCATCTAGCAATAGCTTTAGTGAATTTATGGGAATATACACATCCAGTCATTTTTCTGTGTGATTTTACCAAAAATTCAATCATTCTATATATGTACCTCTCTGTATTATGCTTTTTTAGCTTAACAATACACATGAATGTCATACTATGTCAATAAGATGACTTGATTTTGAAGTTTGAAAACCAAACACCCAACTTACTTCAAGATGCAACCCTCTCTGAGGAGAAATAATGGCCAAATTCCCAAGTGTAAACTGAATAATAAACCACCACTCTCTAAATGTACTGTACTATGGACTGAATTGTGCCCCACTAAATACATATGCTGGTGCCCTGAGTCCTACCCTAAGTGACTAGATTTGGACACAGAATCTATCAGAAGAAAGTTAAGGTTAGGTGAGGTCCTTAAGCTTTAGCCTTGACCCAACAGGACAGGTGTCTGAACCTATAGAGCACCATGGGGGGCCTGCTCTCTCTTTCTCCACTGTGTGAGAACAGTTAGAGGTAGTTGTCCAGCAAGCCAGGAAGAAAGTCCTAACCAGAAACCAAAGTGGCCAGGAACTTGATCTTAGACTCCTTTACCTCCAGAACTACTCTCTTGTTCAAGCCACCTAGTCTGGGATACACTCATACGGCAACACAAGCAGGTGAACACACCGTGATTTCCAGGCTGCCCCACCTCTTAGACTGATGAAGAAAATATGCAATAGCATTTCTTATGCATAAACTGTTGTATTTCAGGTAATAACTGTGTACTTAAAGTTTTAACTTTATTTTAAAACCCTGTGAAATAATTTTATAAAGGAGAAAAACAATATTCAGAAGACTAACACTAGGTATGTTTGACCATAGAGGCTATGTGTGGTATGATCCTTTGCTGTTTTCCTAATGTGACAGGAGACTGCTAGAGCTAGGAGACTGCTAGAGCTAAGAGACTGCTAGGCATTGTTAAAGGAGTTATTTTTCTAGGTTAAATTTTCATCAGTTTATTTTGTATTGCTCATCTACTATAGCCTAATACCATTTATGAAAGACCATAAATGCCAAGGCTGAAGTTTTTTTTATTTTATTCTGTAGTCCAGAACTACTTAACATTTTTAATAGTTTTCTATGAAAAACAAGAAAATGAAGAGTTTAGGCTTTGTGAGGCATGTGATCTCTATACAAATTATTCCATTTTGCCTTTGTAGCACAAAAACAACCCTAGATGATAAGTAAATGAATAAATATGTCTTTGTTCCTATCAATCTCACTTATGAAAACAAGTACAAGGTTGGATATGGTCCACTTGCCCTGGTTTACCAATCCCTACGATAGTAAGAGATTGAAGATGCCTGAGAAGGATTTGACCAAAGAAGTGATTTTTGGAGACAAGTTCCATGGTATGTATACAATGATTTGAAGGAGGGAGAAAATTGAGGCAGAAAAAGACTGAGAAGGCTAAGATTCTACAGATTTATTATAAACTATGAAGAGAAAGGAGAAATGTATCTCAAGAATGAATATTCTGCTGGGCGCAGTGGTGCACACCTGTAATCCCAGTGGCTTGGAAGGCTGAGACAGGAGGACTGTGCGTTCAACACCAACCTCAGCAACTTAGTGAGACTCTAAGCAACTTAGTGAGACCCTGTCTCTAAATATATATATATATATATATACACGTATGTATATATATATATGCACATACATGTATATATATGCATATATACACATATGTATATGTATGTGTATATATATACATACATATACATACATACATACATATATATATATATATATATATATATAAAGGGCTGTGTTATGTGGGTGGCTCAGTGGTTAAGTGCCCCTGGGTTCAATTCCCAGTACCAAAAAAATATATCATTTTTAAATAAGATGTTGATCACTTTTAAAACTCAAATTTAGAACTTTCTCCTTTTGGAAAATACACCAGAATAAGTTACATATTAGTTTAATTCAATATTTTTTTTGTTCCATTTTATTTGTTAACCAAAAATTCAACAACTAAAGAACTTAAAGATATTCAAAAGTGAATGTTTTGTTCTTGCTCTCTTGCTCAGTGTGTGTGTGTGTGTGTGCGCGCACACGTGACTAAGGAATCAAAGAATACCCAACAAGGGTCTTTTTGTAATTTTTGCAATCACATTACTTGGTAAATCAAAGAGTGAGATTGTAAAAGGAAAAGATGATGTTTGGGATTTTCAAATCTTACAAACTGCCATAACTCTTAACACAAGGTGCATCGAGGAACAATAAAACCATTCATTTACAAAATTTTCCTAGAAAGATATTTCTAATTCAAGGAATTAGGCCACTTGGGCTTTTATTTCTCTCTATAAAATTCTCTTTAATAAAAATATTGGCATGACAATTTCTTTGTGAGGCAGTAAGCAGGCAGACTTGACTACACATTTTAGCAGATGGAGAGAAAACCCAGGGGGATTTTAATTTGCTTGGTCAAGATCGCCCAATTAAACATTGCTTTATCTGGGAAGAAGATAAAGCACTATGAATTTCTGTCTACATGATCTCACAGCCACAGCCTGGAAAGTGAACAATCCAGTTAATGAGCCAGTTTTTGTCTATGTGATGGCAGAACATTGGTTTGACTCATATTGCGTACTTTTAAATTAACCAGCTGTTTAGGTAACATGGTACAAAACAACTGGCATTCCAAACCACCCATTACTTCTTCCAATTAAACTGTATTGCTTTATAACATATAGCAAATGAGCATTCACTCATTTGCTCATGCACTGTTTACTGGGTACACACTTAGTGAGCACCAGCTGTTTCCCAGTGTAGTGCACTGTGCTTAATAATAAAGGAAATACAAAGATGAATGATACACATCCTCTGCCTATGAAGTGTTTATAATCTAATAGATATTTACAAACAAACAAACAAAAAAACTTTGAAAAGAAAATGGCAGAATGTGATGCATCACCTGTTGACCTAAGGTTCAGTCCTCATGTTCTACAGGCTTCTTTCTTTGAGGAAATAATATTCAACACAACTTTGGCATATTGGATTTAAATCTTAGTGCTGCTACTAGTTAGCTGTTTATCATTTGCTTAAGTCCACAATTTTTCTAGGCCTCAGTATCCTCATCTATAAAAGTTGGGTTACATCATGTTTGTTAATGTTCCTACTACAAGTGTGAAATTGGGGGAGAAGTTGAATCAGAGTATATTTCAAGGAAAAAAGAAAACTGTGATGACAATGGTGGAAATATGGATGTTCTTGAAGATACAACAATAAATCTTAATTGATGCAGATGAGTTAGGTACCCTAAGTAAAGGAAACGATGTGAGCCAGCTACATAGGTAAGCAAGCATAGCTATGCTTTTGACAGTATCAACTATATTTGTGGGGTAAATGTCAGCAAACAGAATTTACCAGAAAATTAAATGGAGTTTTTTGATTGAAAGCAGAATGTTGTTGGCTAGTATTTGTTCAGAAAAAATCTTCAAGTCATTGCCTTTTCTGTATGAACAGCTACATGGAATGAGTATACAAATGGAAAAGACCATCCAGTGCAGGAGGAGACAACCTAGTATGCAACCCTGGGTGTTGAGAAGCCACAATAGCACCAACAGCAGAATGAAGAATTCTCACTGTCAGAGAAGAGGACTGCCACAAACAGGCCTAAGAATTTGTTAGACGGCGGCACATGCCTGTAATCACACCAATTTGGGAGGCTGAGACAGAAGAATTGTGAGTTCAAAGCTAGCCTCGGCAACGGCGAGGTGCTAAGCAACTCAGTGAGAACCTGTCTCTAAATAAAACACAATATAGATCTGAGGATGTGGCTCAGTTGCCAAGTACCCTGAGTTCAATCCCTGGTACCAAAAAAAAAAGAATTCAGTCTCCACACAAGATGTGTTATGGATGACTGGGGCCAACTTTGGAAACCTCTAGGATTATAGATGATTAGATCCAGATCAACCAAGTAAATGAAAATTATTCTAAGACTGGCAGAAATCTGGAAGTTTAATTCATGACAATACCTCTAGGAAGGAAAAAGGTAGTTCAACATTTGTGCTGGAAAAGATGTAAAAGTCAACAGAAAAATAAAAGAGTTAAAGTCAGAAAATCGGTCCCATTTAGAGCAGCAAAAACAGGCACTCTTTAACTAACTTGAACTTCAGAAGTGTGAGAGCACATGAGACATGTGGCACTGACCACTTTCCCTGGATTCCTCGGTAAGTAAGAATTTTACTCCAGAGGCGAAGGAAATAGCAACTACAAAGCTCGTGAGACCAAGGACAAAACTGAAGTTGTAGTTTTGTCCCAGTACAGACACTGGTGGTGGGCAGTTCTATGGGAATTGACTATTTCCTGGAATCAAGTATAAGGCAAAGAAACTTCTGGAACTGAGTCACCAGGCGTTCTTTTCTTTCCTCCAAACACAACCCCATTTCCCTTTTTTCCCCTCCTCCCTACCAAGAAAAGAAAGAAGGCCTGACAAGTCCCTCTGAATTTTTCTTCTTGCTAGACACATAGGAAAATTTCAATGACGTTGATATGATCTATAACAACAGGGCTCCACCTTCTCAGTATCAGGACTCCAGGGGGCAGGTTAAACAATTACCTATGAGTTCAACAGGGAAGTGTCCTGCCCCTCCTAAGGATAAGGATAAGCTATATCAAACCAAGGCCAGAATTAATCTCTAAGTGATATTTAGCCACATGAAACACATGTAATATACAATGCTTAATAATATATGGAAACAAGAAAATAAAATGATCCCTCACTCCATCCTCCTGTTCTTTGTCCTTGAAATACCCTTAAACAAGTTGGCCTCCTTGCACTTTGTGGTTTCTTTAGCATGGGAGTAGAAGGAGAGGTGGAGGTGAAAACTGAAGTCAATCCCTGCATGCCTGGTTTCTGGGATGTGCCCAAGGGGAGCTGCACACCATCATGTTAAATGACTCAAGGGCATTTCCAGAACAATATAGGAGGATTGCTTTGTGGGAGATTAATGACCTAAGGGATCATTTTGAAGAACTGTTGGTTAATAGGATCATTACTGAATCATAGCCCATATGCTTCTCCAATTGTAGTAGTGAAAAAGAAGTCTGGAAAGAATTGAGAGTGTGAATTATCATACTGCTAATTCCTGAACTAAAAGTGATCAATACGGTGCTTATAAAAAAATACCTAGAGTTCACCTTGCTAAACTTGCAGAACAGTTTTTACCAAATAGCAGTTATAGCTGATGAGGATAAAGACAAGAG
Organism: Geosciurus inauris; assembly: GCA_004024805.1. Classification (NCBI taxonomy): domain Eukaryota; kingdom Metazoa; phylum Chordata; class Mammalia; order Rodentia; family Sciuridae; genus Geosciurus; species Geosciurus inauris. The sequence goes on along the minus strand of PVHX01012213.1, from coordinate 22,303 downwards.
GGCTTTTGTCTGACTGGCAAATTTTTGTCCATTTGAGGGGATGCAATGGAGTCTCATAGGAAGTCCGCTTGCAAAGCCTACATGGAAAATGTTCATTGTGACAGGAGCTAGCTTCAAGGATATTCTTCTGTCCATCAAAAACATCTGCAGTTTCTTGAGAAAATAGATGAACTGCTTCATACTATGTATCAGTAAATTTACCTGTTACTCAAGTAGCCATCATTGTTCATTTCCCACCCATATCTTTTCAGTGTCCACCTCTAAGCTGAAGGCTACCATGAAAAAGTTCAACTGCGTACTGCAGATTTTCTTTTGCTTTGTTTCCTGGCTTTATGGCAGGACAGATCTGCTAGCAAGGCCAGACAAAAAGAAAAAGAACTCCATTTGTTGAAGCCTTAAGTCTCAATGTGACTATATTTGGTGACAGGACTTCCAAAGAGGTAACGAGGTCAAATAATATCACAAGTGTATGGCCTAAATATGGTAGGATTTGTGTTCTGATAAGGAGAGATATCAGGGATGCACGTACTCAGGCGAAAGGCCATGTGAGGACACCGTGAGACATCTGTAAGCCAAAGAGAGAAGCCTCAGGAGCTACACAACCTACAATTCCTTGATCTTGGACTCTCAACCTAGAACTGTAACAAATTCCTGTTGTTTAAGACACACAAAAAAATGATAGCATTCATGCTCCAAAAAGCGGGCTTCAACCAATGAAGCAGGTCTCTTTCTTGGGAAAGTTCTAAGGCATTGTCTAGACAAACTTCCAGACTTCCCCAATGGGATTAAGTTGCAATTGCCCCCAGTCATAATTTGCTTCATAATTTACCCTCTACTGGCTTCTCTGCCTTCCTCACCTCACTATTTTTTATGGATAAGTGCTTGTGTTCCCAACAAAAAGCATATGTTGAAACTCTATTCCTCAATATAATGGCATTAAAAAGGGTGCCTTTAGGACATAATTAGGATACGTTCAGGTTACAAGAATAGAGCTTTTGCAGTGAAGATCAGTGCCCTTATAAAAGTCACAAGAAATGTTTGTATCTGTACTCCTCCACATAAGGATGCATCAAGCAGTTAGAATCTGCAACTTGGTAAATATCTTCAACAGAACCCTACCATGCTGGCAACTGGATCTTGGACTTCTAGCCTTCAGGCCTATGAGAAATAAATTTCTAGTATTTATAAATAAACAAGTTTGCAGTATTTTTATTATAGCAGTCTGAGCCTGCTAAGAATTTCCCTATCACCTTATAGGGATCTCTGTCTTACTTACTCTCAAATTTTTGTCACAAGGTTTCATCTGGAAAGGGGTAATCCAAAAACAAAGACACCACCATAATAAATCTTATTACAAATGCATCTCAAACACTTTTGTCCTTGGATATGCCTAAATATTAAGAACACTGCTTTAGTCAGCTTTCTTGCTGCTATGACTAAAACACCTGACAAATAGGCCAGGTGCAGTGGTGCACACCTGCAATCCCAGCAGCTCGGAAAGCTGAGGCAGGAGGATCGTGAGTTCAAAGCCAGCCTCAGTAATGGCAAGGCACTAAGAAACTCAGTATAGACCCTGTCTCTAAATAAAATAGAAAATAGGGCTGGGAATATGGCTCAGTGGTTGAGTGTCCTTGGGTTCAGTCCCTGGTATACCCCTCCAAAACAAGAACAATTTTAGAGGAAAAAAAGTTCATTTGGGAGCTCACTGTTTCAGAGGTCTCAATCCATAGACAGCAGACTCCATTCCTCGGGGCTGGAGGTGAGAAGAGTGTGGATGAGTGTGGTGGGAGGAAGCAGCTCACATAATGATCAGGCAGTGAAGAGAGACTCCACTCACCAAACACAAAATATATACCCCAAAGGCAACCCACCTCCTCCAGCTCACATAATGATCAGGCATTGAAGAGAGACTCCACTCACCAAACACAAAATATATACCCCCAGCAACCCACCTCCTCCAGCCACATCCTACCTTCCTTCACCTACCACTCAATTAATCCTGTCAGGGGATTAATTCAATGATTGGGTTAAGACTTTCATAATCCGATCACTTCTCCTCTAAATCTTCTTGCATTGTCTCACACATGAGCTTTTGGGGACACCTAATATCTAAACAATAACAAACATGGACATGTATACATTGCTAAATTAAATGCAAAGGCATCCATCTTTTTCTACCCCATGGCTCAAAATATGAACAGTAGGAGAAATTTGTCATTTCAGGATATATCTCACATCTTACTTGGCTGGTGGTCATCTGAGCTCCCTTAGTGAGGAAAATAAAGACTCAAATCTGCAGCCTCTGAGTATTTTATAATTTGCTTCTCAACAGTTATTCTCAACATCCCCTGGGAGCTTGTTAGAAAAGCAGAATTTCAGATCTCACTCAGACCTACTAAATAGGAACCTGGATTTTCTTAACAAGATGTCCAGGTAATTCACACGCACATTATAATTTGAGTGTCGTTGCCCTTAGACATGTGGTCTTTTCAAGAGGAAGTAGTATTTTCAACAGCAGCAGATCTTATCAACTGCAACTTTCTGCATAATTGTAGGGCGTACACCTGTGTCAAGTAACCTGAAGAGGAGCACCATAATTTCCCATTATACAGGGCTACCTGGGTATAGATGAGATTTTACCAGTTGCCACCAGATATGATGAACTATAAATGCCTTCCAGTCAAAGACCAACAGGAGCGCATACAGTTGAACAAGTTGGATTTATTTTTTGTTGCTCCAAAGGATTTTGTCTGTGGTTTAAATACTTTGGGGAAATAGAGCCTTGCTTCAAATTGGGTTCTGTCAGAAAACTGAAATAATTCTATAACTGAGTACCTTAATAAATCTTACTCATAAGGATAGAAGACTATAATCAGGCTAAAGTGTTTTTTGAAAAACACACACACACAGTAGTCAGTAATATTGGTTGAAAGAGTGAGCTATTTGGCATTTTGTGACTTGAAAATGTTTATGCTTTATCTATGTTCAGGCAATTTCAGAATAGTGTTGTTTTTGTTTTGACGTATCATGCTCATAGAATGATATTATTAGATGTTAATATTTTGTGAAATTATCTGTTCAGCAGAAGAACACGGATCTAGCCATGAATGTCAAGTCAGTTTATAAGAACACAAAGATCTTCCTAAGGAGAATCTTATTTATGGTACAAAAATTCTAAGGGTGAAAAAAGCTTACCTTCATTCTAGAGCACTCATTGAGCTTCACACAAACAAAACAAGTAAGACTGTTCAGCCAAATCAGAGAAGAGATCTTGAGATTTAATTCCTAGAAAAAAAAATAATGTATTTGATCTTTCTGGGTCCCCCAAATCTAAAATCATTTCACTCCATAGTCAAAAACCCAAAAATGGAAGTTCCAAGTAGGCTTGATAGAATGTAAGGCTGTTTGGTGTGTTTTATCACCTAGAGGAGTTTATCCAAGACCCATTCACACCCACTTCAAAGCAATGAGAAGCACAAGAATACAGTTGGCAGCACAGTAGTATAGGTGTACATGCCACAGTATTAAGGAATTATATGGCAATTCTGCTCTACAAATCAAGAACTTAAGAGAAAATTGAACATTCTTACTCAACCAAGTGCAATATTAGTGAGTAATACTAATTTAGATGAATGCTTATTATACTTTTTATATATGAACAGTGTTATTTTGATGTAATATCATCAAGAAATAATTTGTATCAAACTGAGAAAAAAGATTTAAGAAACAGCAATCTAATCCTGTGGGAAAGATTTCCTTCAATCATGCTGTAGTCATCTAGCATTGTTTCAGAAGAGGACCACGATATAGAAGAATCTTTGTCATTAAAAACAATAGGGAAGCTTTTAGTGTGGTAGGGAGTGTCCTTTATTTTGTTAAATTTTGTCTGGATAACAAGTGAAAACCCTCCACTAACTCAAGGATGAGTAATATACAAGTATCAGCAAATCTTTAACTCAGTATTTCTCTACAAGTAAGAGAAATATAAATAAAAAACAAAGCCTCACTCTTTCAATTGTGGTTGGGAAGAATCTCAAATAAAATGATTGTCTAATACCTTGGAATGCTGCTCAACTAAATGAAAAGAAGAAAGAGAACCTGGGTACAGGTGTACTCAGGCAATCAGAATTTTCAGCATCAATGCCATGCAGAAGTAGAAAAAAACATTTGGAAGATTCAAGCCAGAATTTATTAATCATCAACTCCAAGATGTACAGGGGTGATGGACAAGTGTCTTTCACCTTTCATCTATCAGATGCCCCAGTTAGGATACCCATCAGGGTGGCTAAAAGAAGCTCAAACGGAGAACTCTGGGATTGTTTTTTATGATGGAAAAGATGGAACTGATGAGGAAACAAGTTGGAATACAACAGAACAAAATGTCCCTTCTGATCTCTTAAAATCCGTAAACCATCCAGGTTTTACCATATCTACTCTCAGAGGACTTCCAGATGAATGGACAAGCTTTTGTTACACACTAATGTCAATGGAAGAATGTGCTTGCCATTTACCTTACTTCTAACTTATATACCTTATTTCTAACCAAGCACCAAGTGTGAAGTCTAGCTGCAAACGGTCTCCATCTCAGTTCAGCCCTGGGAGTTCAAAAATGTAGAAAGAAGAAAGCAGCCTAGGGGCCTCCCACACCAACATGGAGCTCAACTCACACCACAGTGTTACATGGTTTTCGGAGGGTGAAGATCTTCAGTGTCAACTATCACAACCTCCTGGCACTCCTCGTCTACCACAGAGAACTTTCCTGCCCATCCTAACTCCTTGCTCCCCAAGGGGACTTCCTTAATGATTCCCAGGGAATCACCCTAGGCCAGAACAACATCTGTAGCTATGAATGAGGACACACTGACTCTAGAAGAACTTGAAGAACGATAGAGTTGGATATGGGCAGCTCAGGAGCAGGCAGAGCGTAAACAGTGATTCTGATACTCCTGTGAACATACCTTCAGCTGGGAATTCTGTTGCCTCCAGGTTTTATCCAAATGAGCTAGATAGACCTCCCTGCTCCAGAGGGGGAAACACCTTAAAAGCACACATAGGATGAGCCTGACACTTGAAGAAAGAATCCAAAGTTGAACATTCCTCAAGTTCATATTCTGAGCCTATGTTACTTTATTGAAAGTAAAAGAAGAGTCTCCTCAGGTAGAAACTACAGGTGCCCTTGTTGGTAATGGCAACGTTGTATCAAACTGTGACTTTAGGATATGAAGCAGCTAAAAGCTCCTTCATGTATACATCAGCCCTACAATAGACACTAAAATTCATAGGCCTATTCTTCGTATGAGCAAGTTTGAAACTGGAATTATGTCATTTCATTTTGATTTGAGAATATGGCTGAATCTACTGAACTGTACCTCAAGATTAAAAAAAACAAAAAAAAAAGGAAAAAAAGAACGTGTTAAAGAATGTGTCCTTAAACCAGCCGAAGAACAGAAAGGCTAATTATCTAAAATTCTTAGTACTAACTGGATAGATACAATTGTTTTCTTACATGATCCTCTCATGTTTAAAAATCTACCCCAAATTTAATTTTGGTGCAAAATTAACTTTGGTCCAAAGTCAAGCTTATTTTAGAGAATGGGAAGACTGAGTTCACTATGTAACTATATTGTATTGACAAAAATGGTTGGGTGTTGTTATGGTCTTGTGTCCATCTACAACTAAAAAAATTCTTTAAAAAGTAATATATTAAACTTACATACAAGAAAAGTAGCAATGTAGAACAGGAAAACAATTTGCAAAATATTTAAAAAGCATTATTTTTAATTGACACTCACAATCCAAAACTGGTGTAGGCCTTGAGAAACTATAGCTAAAACAGCTCGCACCTACACCCCTGTGTCTGTTAGCTTGGTGACAAAATACCTGACAAGAACAGCTTAGAGGAGGTCTTTGTTATAGTCTTGTATGAGGTGTCCCCAAAGCCTCCTGTATTTATGCAGAAATATTCAGAGGGAAAATGATTCAATTATGAAAGATGTAATCCAATAAGTTCACCCTCGTTTGAATGGCTAACTGGTTGGTAACTGCCAGTAAGTGGGGAATGACTAGAAGAAGTAGGTCATTTCCTATAAGGTTGCAACTTCCCTCCAAGCCACTTCCCCTTTCTCTCTCTGCTTCCTGGCCACTGTGAACAGAGCAGCTACTCGCTGCCAAGCCCTTCAGCCATGACATGCTTAGGCTCAGAGCAGTGGAGTCAATCAACAATGGACTGAATCTTTGAAACCATGAGCCAAAATAAACTTTTCCTCCTCTAAGCTGTTCTTTTCAGGTATTTTTTTCAGGTATTCTTTTCAGGCCAATTGTTTTCCTGTTCTACATTGCTATTTTTCTTGCATGTAAGTTTAATATATTACTTTTTAAAGAATTTTTTAGTTGTAGATGGACACAATACCTTTATTTTATTTATTTGTTTTTATGTGGTGCCGAGTATCAAACCCAGTGGGAAATGTGTTGGACTTAATGAAAAATGGTGTCATCCAGTCATTTGTTAAAAAAAAAATTTTTACTGTGCAGCTATTATGTACCAAAAATAATTTCCTCTTGCCTAAATATACATGGAGAAGAAGACAGAGAATGTCCCTCCTCTCATAGAGCATGTAAACAGTAGATAGGGACAGAGAAAAAACCAAATAGGATAAAAATTTTAAAAATGAAATTACTGGTAATAAAATAAAGCTGTCATCAGAGAGAAATGCAGAATGGGGCTGCTTTAGGTAGTTTAGTCAGGAAAGGCCCCTCTAAGGACATGATGTTGGAGCTGAAACTTTAAGGATATGAAGGAGTCATCCAGGTACATATTTAAGGGAAGAGTTTTCAAGGTAGAGAGAAAAGTTAGTGCAAAGGACCTGTGTTTGAAACAAGGTTGATGTCTTCTAGTAACAGAAAGAATATGAATGAGACAGAAGTGTAATGAATCAAAATGATAATGGTAGAAAAAGAAGCTAAAGGGTAGGGAAGTAATGCCTGCAATTTGATTTGCGATTTCTGAACCTTTGAATTGCCCAATAGACAGGCAGCAGTTGGATGTTTGAGCTTGCAACTTGAGAGAAGAGTTCAGAACAAGAGTTACAAATTTGGGGATCTTCAGCTGCATTATATTCTCTGTTGTTTAATCCTGACTTCTGCTTAGGATTTCTTTTAGGAACCTGGTTTCTTTTAGGAACCAGGTAAAGCAATCTTTAGGTAAAGAGAGACAAGAAGAATAAATAATGAGCAAGTATGATCCAAGCAGATATCCTTGGAATAAGTGAAAGTTTGCAAGGTATTTGAAATGTTTTCCTGCAGGTAGAGTTGGAAGAGAATGATGCCATTCAGTTACACAAATCCTAAAGAACAACGTTCTTAATTCCGCTTATTTATCTTCAGGTACGGTGGAGAGAAGCTGAAAGTAGGAGAAGAAAGACATATTTCTCAAAGGGCAGCAGAGATGAGAAAAAAGTGGTAAAAGGTAAAGAAATTATGAATTAATAAAATTAATAAAAGGCAGGGAGCTAAAATATATCCCTGTGCACTCATACAGAGGTTCACTAAATACAGCACAAACATTGAAGGAGGAAAGGTTGTTGAGTGAAGACTGGAACAAATGGTCTTAAACTGATAGTAGGGATGCTATGTGTCTTTATATTGGGAACTTTGGGTATGGCATCTTATAACTAGCATTTATGAATTCCATATTTTTTCTTTTGATTTTTCTTAGTTGGGTCTTGGTCTCCCTGAACGGATACTCTAGCTATTTAATTCTCTTACTTCCTTGTATGTGTTTTACTTCTCATTTTTAAATAATATTTTGCTTTAAAAATTTTAAATTCATATAATTAATGTACATAAATTTTTAAAGTTTCATGCATAAACAAGAAACTCTAAGAAAATGGTTTATATTCTGGTAGATAATAATGTATTATTACATGCATTTTTACCATGTTCATGAATACTTTTATGTTGTCATATGAAAATAATATAAGTGAGTTAAAGAAAGTGGAAAATGCATACAGTGAGGAATGGATAGGGAGCTGTTACTATTTGGTCAAGAAGTTCTGCCTTTAGAAAAACTTAGAGAAATAATCAGAAATGCACATGGAGTTTAATTTAAAGTTATGCAGTATGACAATAGTTATTGATTCAACAAACTATCAAAGCAGCTAAATATGTTTTTCTTACTAAGTTTCAAATATTATTTGAAGTTGGAATTGCAGAATAGAAAAATTTCCTGACCTCATGGATATTGCATTCTTAACTAATTAGAATTTTTAAAAAGGCTGTGGAAACAGCCTTCATCTCTTACAAGGTAAGTATGGATAAGTAAGTTGTACCCATGCTGAATAGCTATTAAAGTTTATCTACATATATTAACTTGGATAATTTACCAAGATATACTATGAAGTATCTATATCATTCTCTAGTGCCTAGCATATAATTTCCCAAGAGACAATATCTGGCATATAAATGTTTTTAAATATTAATATTTGTTCTGTTGTCTTTCGGTAGTTAAAAATAGTGATATTTATTTCCTTCATTGTATATTTTATATTTTCAAAAATGTTTACCAATGATATATCTATTGATTAATGCATTAATAATGACTATAGTCAATAAATGTATTGATACTCCAATGATAATAGTATCACTTAATATAATTCAATAATATTACTGATATTTTGAAATGCTAATAACATTAGCATAACATCTAGTTGTACAAACAAAGCCCAATATTGACCTGGAAAAGCAGTAATAGTCACAGTGAATTGGAGAGAACTTCAGGGAAACATTCAAATGATTTTCCAGTTCTTACTTCTTTGTGGATTTACCAAGAATTTTTCTTCAAGGATGACTCTGTGTGTATGCATGTGTGTGTGTGCATGTGTGAGCATGATTTATTATTTGTTCATTTTCTTCCCGTTACAGGCACTTCTCCTATCTAAAAGAAGATCTGGAAATATTCCCGCTTTTCATATGGAACTCCTAACCCTTTATTTTAAAAGCACAAAACAATGAAAGAATAAAAATGCCTGCCTTCTAACATAAAATTAATGGCACAGTTTTTAAAGTTACATTCTTGAAATTAAGAGAAAATACAAATATTTAAATAAAATACAGGCAATGAGAGCCCTGGAATAATATTCTTGACTTGAATAATAACTGCAGATGTGAATTAATATCTTTAACATATTCATGCTTTGTACATTATATGCATTATTTATTTAATCCTTCAGTAAATCTATTCCATAAAAATGACTATGTTCTCCCATTCTATAGATTAAAAAAAAGATACAATAGTTCTATCCATAGCTAGTAAATGATAGATCCCAAACACAAATCAAGGCCTGTCTTGCTCCAAAGCCAATAATTGTTATTTCTCTGCTTCTCTGAACACAGGAGGTATTTCAGACCCTAAATTTTTGAGGTTTCCAATCATGAATTTTTAAAAGACAGAAGATATAACATTTCCAGAAAAGAAAAGGCATAAGACTCTCATCGTTTTTTTCCCAAAGTTTTACCGTAGATACACAAACTAGAGCTTCGGATGTGTCATAACCCCCATATGACCAGGGTTGGATATATGTAAAGACTGCCACTACACACCCTAGCCAGGGGTGGCAGTCCATAAAACTCTACCATCTAGGCTTACTTGAGGAGCTGCAGTACCCGAATGGCTCAACATCACCAGGTACAGGGGCAGGCAAAACTAGGTTCTGGATCAAGAAAAGGGGGCAGACCCAACTAAAGACAGAACCAGAGAGCAAGCAATTACCCTGCTTGGAGAGCCAAGAATCAGACACAGATCTGGGAAAAATACAGAATGTGTAATTTGATTTATTTATTCTCCCAGTGGTGGCATAAAAAAATTTATGCAATGTATATGTAGATACATATACATACTTACATTCTTATGCACATGTGCTAAGCATGCATATACACACGATAGCAAGATTATGACAATTAGATTACAAGCTAAAGTAAACTGCACAATCATTTTAATGTATAAAATTCATAAGAGTTGTTAAAAAAAATACTGTCCAGTGTAGATGAGGGTGTAGAGAAAGTGCTTCAGAAGCATTTTCCTATGTAAAGGTGGAATCTAAGGGGACCTTAAGGGATGAGTGACAAAGGGATGTAAATCCCTTCCCAACACTGTTATTTAACTTCTATGAATCTCCATTTTCTCATCTGTTAAATGAAGGTAAAAATAACTACCTTAAAATTATATTACTTAAATTTTAGAGATAATGCACTCAATGTCCTTAAATGGTACCCAGAACTATATTAGCCCTTCATATTTATAGAAACTTCTTCAGATCCAGATATGTTCATAACTATGAAAGTTCAGTCTTTTGGACTAATGAAGCTAAAAATCTGATTAAAACCATGAAATTAAAACAAAAAGAGTTTTTTAAACAATGATGCAAATCAGCCATATATCTCTCCAGGTTGGATTGCTATGGCTTCAATAATTAAATTATTTAGATGTTCTAGGCAATCTTTAAAAATGAAAAAAAAAATTGGTTTTCAAACTTTAGTTAACATAGGTTCTTTGTGAAAATTTGTTCTGCTATTATGATCTTAGGGATGTTACAAAAGTTTCCTTTTGAGAAAACCTAGCACAAAATCTTATTCTCTTATAATAAGTTATATAGTGCAGTGAATAAATGTAATTACTCTACTTGGACTGATGCTTTATTTTATAACTCAAATAGCTTGGAGCTATTAAAAGGATATTTCTTTTCTTCATTCTATAATTCAGTGCTTTCATGAATCTAGATAGATCTTGACAAATAATATTAATTAGTGAAGTTCTACTACTAGTCCAAATTCTCTGTTAATTATTTATTATAATAATTTGTCCTTTATAGAACTGATATATTAATAGTTAAGAAGGTAATTTTCATCCTAACACTTTTTAATGTTTTTCCACCATGAAAACAGATTAATCATGTTTTTTGTTACATTAATACATGATCACTGTAAAATGGTTGAGTAGTACATAAAAAAGTAAAGCAATTAAGCATCATATAAAATCCTACTAGCCTCAGGTAAAAATGATTCAGTGACCATACATTTATGCATTTCATTATGAACATAAATCCATACACATGTATATGTATGTTTGTATATACATGTGTGTATATATAGCTATGATTTTGTATAAAAAACTCATATCATATATGCTATTTTATCTTGAAATTTTTAAACACTGATTTTGAGCAGTGATTTGCTTCTCTCTTTAATGCCCCACTATCACTTTAATAGAGGGGAGTGGGGAGAAAGGGCCACATGGCTTCTTGATGAGTTGGGGTCCAGAGAGAAGAGGTCTCCGGGGAAGACGATATGGAGTCTCTCTGGACAGTGACGATCCGCAGAGCCAAATTCCCCAGGCCCTGTGGTGTAGGTAAAAATCTGCTCTGTCCCAGTGAGATACAGAGATACCCAGGATAAGAAGCAGGGACACGGGGCGAGGAGCAGAAAACATCGTTTATTCCAGAAACTACAGAAGCTTAAATACACTCTTGGACCAATCAGGTCCAAAGGTCAAAAACAAAGGGGTGCTCTTTGGCAAGAGCACAGTCTATTAGCATAGAATGGGGAAGGATGAAAGGGAGGGGTGGGAAGGTATGGAGAGTGCTCCTACACCCCACTTTATCTTTATACATCTCCAATATTACATCTCCCTCCCCCACCACGCAACCAATTCATAATGTGGCACTCATCCTTTTCATACAAATGCACACATCAATTTACCATTGCTTACTTTTAAAAGCACAACCATCTTACCTACAACTCTTGTCTTTCTTTTTCCAGTTGATAGAGCTTTTGCTTATTCTTTTGAGTTACAACTCAATATGTAACTTCAGGCTAGCTATTATGTGATATTGAACAAATCATTCTGTATTTAAGTTTTCATCCATAAAGTGAGGATACTTATAACACTTAATTCATTGGATTGTTATTAGGCAAAATATATTAATATATACAGAGTGCCTAGGTCAGTATCTTGCTCAAAGTAAGCTCTATAAAACATTAACTATTGCTATTATAATATCTATAGAATATTACTTAATGATATAGATAATATAATGATATAGATAATATAATATAATATAATGATATAGATGTATAAAAATGTATTTGACCCTAAAGCCCTAATGAAATAATGTAGGCAATGATCTTCAATAGATGTTAAACCCTTTGGGTGGATAGTATGCAAGTGATCAGACAACACCTGAACCCATTAATCAAAGCTAACTGTGAAAAGTGGAATAACATGACATTATATGCTTACAGGTGTAATGAAGAATTTAGTACCATCTATTAAATACTTTAACTATATATTTTACCTAAAATCTAGTAGACTCTTAGTATCTAATGTCTTACCAGTATGTAGGAAAAAATGAGAAACCAAGCAGAATGCTAAATAAAACTACAAGTATATAAACAGCTAAATCTGGAATATAGAAAATGCTACAAAACAAATGACCAAATTTATAAATAAATACATGGCAGAAGAAAAGGGAGAAAAGAGACTACTTTAAACTAAGAGACTTGAGAAACATACCAACAAAATACAATGTAGAGACTTTGTTTGTATTTGGATTCAATATATCAGCTATAAAATACATTTTTGGATCAAAGATGAGATTTGGACACCAAATATTTATAGGTATTAAAGGTTACTACTAATTTTTCTATAATAATAACATTGTCATTTTTCAAAGAATCTTTATCTAAAATATTTATGAATGGAATGCTATCATGATAGGATATGTTTTTGAGAGTCTCAGAGGTAAAAGGTCAAGGGTAAATACATAGATTAGATCAGAAACAATTGTTGATAATATTAGTGTAATTCATTGGGTTAATTGGGGTTCATTCTACTAAGATATTTACTTTTTTGTGTTTGAAATTTTCCTTAATAAAAAATTTCTGTTAAAATTTTGAAATTTTTCCTATTAGGGACATTTACTTGTTTACATTTTTTAACATTAAGAAATATGCTAGAGTAAAACACCTGTGTATATATAATGTTAAAAACAAATGTTTTTAGTTCTATAGTATAGATTTTCAAGAAAGGAAAATGTTAGATCACTTTTTTTATTTAAAATCTATTTCTACATTGGTTCCTGAAAAGACCAAAAACCTTTTTCCAGTGGCAATGAATATTGCTTTTGCCTCTCATGTTTAACAATTTTGAGGGTTAACACCATTTTTAAAGTTTATCAGTTTGTAGTAAACAATGTTATAAATCATTGTTTTTTTATTTTTTAGTTTTATTTTCATTCTTTTTTGTTCTTTTTAGATATACATGACAACAGAGTATATTTGGACATATTATACATACATGGAGTATATCTTATTCTAATTAAGATCTCATTCATATGGTTGTATGTGATGTGGAGATTCACTGTGATATATTCATATATGAACATAAGAGAGTTATGTCCAATTCATTCCACTGTTTTTCTATTCCTATCCTCCATCCCTTCCCTTCATTCTCCTATGTCTAATCCAGTGAAATTATATCCCCCCCCCAACCACCCTTGTTGTGAGTTAGCATCTACATACCAGAAAGAACATTTGACTTTGGTCTTCGGGGATTGGCTTATTTCAAGTAACATGATAGTTTCCAGATCCATCCATTTACTGGCAAAAGTCATAAAGTCATTCTCTTTTATGACTGAAATGTTCAGTACATGTTTGATTTTAACAGTCATTTATATATACTCTTTTGTGAGCTGTATTTTAATATTCTAATGGTTTTTTACTATAATCCTTGTTTTCTTATTACAAATCTATATGAATTCTTCTATTTTTCTATATTTGTGTTTCACATATTTTACTCTACACAATTGCTCACCAATATTATCTGTGGTATATTTTTCTAGGCAATTTGCCTAAAACTTTACATAGTTAAACGTGACTTTTTTTCCTTCAACATGTTTTTAGGTTTCTCATCTTGGTTTAAAAAATTTTTTCTCCAAGGTGTACAATATATATCATCTCAAAGTTCTTCTGCCAAATTTACATTATTTAGTATTTTTAGTACCATTAATTATATCCAATAGGATTGTATTTATCAAGTTTCTAAAAAGTGTGTTCTATCGGACATTTTCAGAGTAAACTTTTCTACTTACTTATACTGTCTAAAATTGCTATTGTTTTTCTATTTCATTCATTTTTTCAATTTCTTTAATTTTAGTCATTAGCTTTATCCACTCTTTCTCTTATTTTCTGTTGCTTTTGTGGTTATTTTTGAAAATGCTTTCACAGTAATATTGTGTCCTTCTTTATATCTTTTAATGTTTGTGTGTGTGTGTGTGTGTATGTTGCTGAGATTAAACTCAAAGCCTTACTCATATACCACACTCTGCCACTGTGCTATATCTCCAGATCTTTCTTTATAGTTTTAACCACAAGGGAATTTAAGGCTTGGCATATTCCATTTTAGCATCTTTTCAGTGTGCAATAGATTTTGAAGCCTTTAATTTATTTCTGGATTGCAATTAAATTTTATTTTCTCCTTAAGCTAAGTATTATGTAGGAGTGTATTCCTTAATTTCTAAGCCATCAGGGCTTTATGATAAACAATTTATTTTTGATTTTATGGTATTATAATTATATTGTACAATATACAGTAAAAAAAATTCTAAAAACTATATGAAAGTTTCCTTTGTGGTCAGGGAGGAATCTATTTTTATAATGTTCTTTAAAGAAATGAAATATTTTCTTTTACAGAATTTAAAGGTTATACATTTACATGCATATATACCTATATAATCAAGTTTGTGCTTACCTACTTCAATTTTTCTTTTTATAAAAAAATTTGATTTTTTTAAAATGGATAGAATGTGTATTAAAATTTTCACTCTAATTTTATTTTTCTTGGACTCTTATTACATTTTATATTTTTACTTCATATATTTGTGGCTATATTGTTTGCTGGAATAGAGCTTACTAGACATTAGTCACTAATATATTCCTGTTTTATCCCTTTAACATTAAAGTCTAAATAGACATTATAGCAACTCTTCCTTTATAAAATATTTTATATCTCCCAAATTAGCACCTTTTAAAATCATTTTCATCTTTATTTATCATAGTAAGTGATAAATGGTATATACCTAGAGTTGGGATGTCTTCATAGAAATTTCTGGTTTTTTAATAATATTTCTGTCTTTAAGTTAAAAAATTTAGCACATCATATTTAGGCAATAGCTATAATTAATTTTTCCTCTTTAACTTACTTTATTTTCTGCCTGTTTTACTATTTTTCTTTGTATTTGTCCTTATGCTCATGCTTTCAGGTTTTTAAGTTAATTTTTTCTTTAAACTTTCTTAAAGATTTATTTAAAGATTCATTTCAATTATCTATATTCATTTATTATCAACACTGTATTATTTAAAACAGTCATACTCTCAATATGTCTGCCTCAAAATATGAAAACAAGGTATCAATTATTCCCCTCAAAGAAATGCCATGTTCCCTAACTACTTCCTTCTTCCACACCAATAAGAAGAGAATTTAGAATGCTTTTACTTCTCACTACATATCCCTTACCAACTAATTCCAGGTATTACTAAGATGTTTTGATACTTTCATTCTCAGTTATAAAGTTTTCCCTAGAAGTGTATATTCTATTTAGAGAAAAATCTCTCTTAGCTGTGTATCCATCCATCTTTCTATCCATCCAGCCACTTACAGCTATTTCTTCTTTATCCTCCCTTAGCACAGAGATTTTCTTCTGATTCGTTCTTGTTTAGATGGTGTGTGGGTCAAATTTTCATCACAGTGACAAAACGCTTGAGAAAAACAACTGAGATGAGAAAAGATGTTTTTAGAGGTCAGTCCATGGTCGACTGGCATTATTGTTTCTAGGCCTTCAGTGAGGCAGAACATCATGACTGAAAGGATGTGGCGGAGGAAATGGCAGCTGAGAAACAGAGAGAGGAATGGGCTAGGGACAATATATAGACCCTGAGGGCATACTTCTAAGGACCTACCCCCTCCTACTAGGAACAAACACCTATAGTGTCCATCACCACTCAACAATTCATTCAGAGAGTATCCATCAATGACATCAGAGCCCTCATGATCCAATCAATTCCCCAAATCCTTACCTCTGAATATTGCTCCACTGCAGACCAAGCCTTCAATGCACAAGCCTTTGGGGGGCATTCCAGATCCAAACCGTAACAGATGGTGTCCTTTTTCAGTCATTGTATTCACACAAGGTGTCAGAAGACATCTATGCTAAATTGCAATCCTACACTTTCACATGGTTGTATCAATAGGTCTACCAAATGCCTGCTAATGAGTATTTTAGTATCAATCTGATTTATTTTACTTGGTAAACAATTTTTTCTTTCCATCTGTATGTTAGAAAATGCTTGCTTTATTCTTAGAATTCAAGAATTTATAATAATATGTGTGATCTATCTTTTGTCCTCAATCCTACATGGAATTTCCTAAATCCTTTCAATCTATGGAGTATAATTTATCTTTAGAATAGAACATTTTCTTCTCTTGCTTGTGAAATTATTTCCCCTTCTCCATCAATTTCTATCTCTTCCTCAAGAGCTCATATTATTTGAATTTCCATATTCCTAAATTTATTATATTTTATGATTTTTATGATTTCCTCTCATTTCCATTTCTTTGTGGATTTTCCTTTTGTTTTAAGAAATTTCTTCCATATAATCTTTGAGATTACCAGTCCAAGTCTTTTGTTTTTGTTTTTGTTTTGGGATACCAGTGATTGAACTCATGGGCACTCAACCACTGAGCCACAACTCTGGCCCTATTTTGTATTTTGTTTAGAAACAGGGTCTCACTGAGTGGCTTAGCATCTTGCCATTGCTAAGGCTGGCTTTGAACTCATGATCCTCCTGCCTCAGCCTCCAGAGCCACTGGGATTACAGGCATGCACCACTGCACCCGGCAGTTCAAGTATTTAACAGTGAGCATTTTTACCTCACAATTATCTGTTACATTTTTTTCACTCATATCTAGTTTAAAAATTGTCCAACATTTTTAGCTCAAACATTATATCCTCATTATCATACACACACGCGCATGCACACACACACACACATACATACACACACATACATACACACACAATATTCATCTTCTAAAATACTCAGTTCCCCCTAGCAGTACTTGGCAAAGAGTCATCATTAGTAAGAATTATATTTTCTCAGAGGGATTTGGGTCCAGCTGTTAATCTACATTAATGGTGATAATGTCACATTTGAAGGGAGATGCACCTGAGTCTGCATCTGTAAACCTCTCAAACTTTAATGTGCATATGAGTCACCTGTTCTATTTCAGTATATCTGGGATGGGGTGAATTGGGCATTTTTGTGAAGCTCACAGATTTGTAATTGATGCTGGTATCAAGGACCACACTATGTGTAGCAAGGAATTAGCAAATACCACTCCAGCAGGTTGTCAGTCTCAAAGGTATCTGGAAAACTTATTTATACTTGCATTTTTCCTGTGCAAAAGCCAGCATTTTCCAATATTAGTCCAGTATTAGGAAAGATACATATCACTCATATTGTTTTCCCTCCTAGATGAGGAAGACCAGTACTTTTTCAATAAGGATACTCATCTTTCCTTCTGGAGATTTGTGAAACTCTTTAGGGAAAACTGTCTCCAGGATTTACATGATAAGATTAATCAATACCTCATAACTAGTTTTCTAAGGAGGGGGAAAGTTCTTCTATTTCTATCTATTCATGGGAGAAACAAGACGTGGCTCATGCCATTCAGGTCCCCTTGTGGGTTTATCCAACAGCTGCTTGGCTCAACAAAAGAAGTTTACTGCTGATGTGCATTCAGGGGACCTGTTTAAGCTTTCTTATTTATTTAAAAAGCTTCTAGAATATATATTTAATTAGGAAATCACATTCATGATAACAAGAGATGTATATATATTTTTAGTATCTATGAGACTGATCTAGGCTTCCATAAAAAGCCCAGATTTGGGGCAGAAAAAAAGAAGAGAAAGATTAGGAGCTATTACCTTACTGAGCCATAAAGGAAAAGAACTACCACTCCATTAAATGAAATTCCCTTTGACATTTCACTGAAGAAAGTCAAGATGGTATTTTATACTTAGGGTCCTGAATAACTTAAAAATGAAAAGAGAAAAAAAGTAGATAATTGAAAATTGAATAGAGTGCAGAATCATCATATTCATTAATCCCTTTTTGAGTCTTGATATGGTTGGAATATAGGTAAATGAGAATGTGGTTTATACAATGGACTTTTCCCATTATGGCCTCTGGGGAGTATGGCACCATGTTTATACATTTCAAATATTCATGCTGTGAAAATTCTATCAGTATGGTTTTATGTCTGTTCATTTATAGAGATATCCAGATACAACCATAAGATATTCTCTCCTTTTTCTAGAAGTCAGAAGTATATTTTTGTTTTACTTAAAATAAATGGTTAACACAACAATGCTGCACTTGCCATTGGAACCATTATTACCCAGTTTTAATAAGGCTGGTCTGCATGGAGTACAGGAGAGCAGGGCAACCATAGGCAGGATAAACCGGGTTGCTATGAAGCAGGAAAAGATTCCCTCAGGAGAGAGCTGTGCCTTAACAGTGCGACCTAATGGGATAGCTCCAGACATAAAAATTCAGCCTTCCCAAAGCATGAAGCTTTCATTCTTCTATAACCGCCTTGGTGAGAAAAACTCCCAGGGAGACTGTAAAAGAGCAATAGTGTTGTCATTATCATTCGTGGGTAAAGGAAAAATCTTTTATGTCTAAAAGTGTCCCCCCCCCAACACACACACACACATTTCATTAGTTATCTCTGTTTGGAAACTTTTAACTAAGATCATAGGGCTCTGCTTCTAAGCAATATACATCAGCTGTAATACTGTTTTTCTGCTACCCATTTCAGCTTAATTTAGAAGAATTTCTTATAAAGTTCAATAGGTCATCTGATTACAGATTCCATGCCACATTTGCAATGTTATGGCACACATGTAAAGCAATAGCAATGCAGTAAAATTTCATGAACCTGTAAAAACAAGCATTCATGTGTGAAGCTATATTTCACCTACTACATTGGGGATATATACCATAGATCTGAAGAAACCTCTAGAGAATACCAGATTCACACATTCTCTTAAAACCTCTCAATACCATCAAGACTGATAGTCTGTTTTCTTCATAAGCACATTCCAGGACAGAAATCCCATAATATTCAAAAATTTATCATACAACTTACCTAAGGCTTCCATTTATACATCCAAAATCTCATTTATTTTAATATTACTTCAAACATGTGGAATTTCTATTTTTTTTAGGGGAATCAAGGATAAAAAATGGGTCAATGGAATCCTGAAGATGTAAGATCAGAACTATATCTTTCAACTGCTAACATATTCTTTCCAGTACACTATGTTTCCTCAAAAGCTAGCAAATATCGAATGTATGCAATAGTGTTTTAAAATACCTTCTCATATTACAATTCAGAGAGACTTTGTTGATTTTTATATTTTCAGTTCTGTTGCTTTGAAGGCATAATACAAGAAAGGAATGATAAAGGAATATGTAAATTCAATACAAGTATTTTTAAAAGAATAAGAGATGCTAAGAAAAAATGGAAAATAAGTAAGTCTTTTTTTCCTTCCCGAGGTCCTAGAGAAGCTGTGGAAAATCAACATTAATCAATATGTTAGAGATAAGTATGACAATCATCTGCAAATTACAATTCCTTTCTGTAATTCAAATTCCTCTCCTGCCCACGGCAATATATTATAATCATTTCAATAATATACTGTTCATAAACAAAACACAAAAATTAATGGAACCTTGGAAATGGATAAGAATTGGTCTTTGTAAAATAAGAGAGTCTCCAAATGTGTCCCTATATATCAGTGATGAATCCACTGAAAAAGAAATGAGGAAAACTATCCTATTCACAATAGCCTCAAAAAAATAAAATATTTGGGAATCAATGTAACAGAAGAGGTGAATGACCTCTATAATGAAAACTACAGGACACTAAAAAAAGAAATTGAAAAAGACCATAGAAAATGGAAAGATCTCCTGTGCTCTTGGATAGGCAGAATTAACACTGTCAAAATGTCCATACTACCAAAAGCATTATACAGATTTAATGCAATTCCTATTAAAGTCCCAATGGCATTCGTCATAGAAGTAGAAAAAGTAATTATGAGATTCATCTGGAAAAATAAGATACCCAGAAATGCCAACCCCAATCCTTAGCAAGAAAAGTGAAGCAGGAGGTATCACAATACCAGAACTTAAATTATACTACAGAGCCATAGTAACAAAAACAGCATGGTATTGGCACCAAAATAGAAACATAGACCAAGGGTACAAAATAGAAGATACAGAGACAAACCCACATAAATATAGTTATCTCATACTAGACAAAGACATCAAAAACATTACATTAGAGAAAACATAGCCTCTTCAACAAATGGTGCTGGGAAAACTGGAAATCTATATGCTGCAAAATGAAATTAAACCCTGATCTCTCACCAGGCACAAAAATCAACTCAAAATGGATCAAAGACTTAGGCACTAGAACAGAGACCCTGCACCTAATAGGAAAAAACGTGGCCCAAATCTCTACCACGTGGGCTTGGGAACTGACTTCCTTAACAAGACTCCTAAAGCACAAGAAATAAAATCAAGAATCAATAAATGGGATTGAATCAAAGCTGCTTCACAGCAAAGGAAACAATCAGAATAGGAGAAAATCTTTACCACATGCACTTCAGATACAGCATTAATCTCCAGGATATATAAAGAACTCAAAAAACTTAACACCAAAAGAACAAATAACCCAATCAATAAATGGGCTAAGGAACTGAAGAGACATGTCACAGAAGAAATACAATCAATCAACAAATATATAAAAAATGTTCATCATCTCTAGAAATTAGAGAAATGCAAATGAAAACTACACTGAGATTCCATCTCACTCCAGTCAGAATGGCAATTATCAAGAACACAAGCAACATAAATGTCAGTGAGGATGTGGGGAAAAAGGTACACTCATACATTGCTGGTGGGACTGCAAATTGGTGCAGCCATTATGGAAAGCCCTATGGAGATTCCTCCAAAACCTTGGAATGGAACCACCATTTGACCCAGTTATCCCACTCCTCGGTCTATATCCAAAGGACTTAAAATCAGCATACTACAATGACACAGCCACCTCAATGTTTATAGCAGCTCAATTCACAATAGCTAAACTATGGAACCAACCTACATGCCATTCAACAGATGAATGGATAAAGATAATATGTTATATATACACAATGGAATATTACTCAACTGTAAAGAAGAATGAAATTATGGCATTTGCCAGTAAATGGGTGGAACTGGAGAATATCGTGCTAAGTGAAATAAGCCAATCCCAAAGAACGAAAGTCCAAATGTTTTCTCTGATATGCAGTTGCCAATTCAAAATAAGGGGCGGGGAGGACTAAGGAACAATAGAGGTACTTTGGATTAGATAGAGAGGAGAAAAGGAAGGGGAGGGGTATGAGGATAAGAAGGATAGTAAAATGAATTGCCATGATTATCCTATATGATATATGACTACATGACCAATGTAATTCTACATCACGTACAACCAGAAGAATGAGAAATTATACTGTATTTATGTATATGTCAAAATGCATTCTACTGTCATAAATAACTGATTAGAACAAAATTTTTTTTAATATAATCAGCACTTGGAATTTTTTTAAATCCTCAATTCCAATTAAATGGCAGAATATGTTTATTTTGTAAGCTATATAATGCTTGTATCCCTGAGAGGAAAATGTACATTGTAACACCTAGCAAAATGAAGAAATCATTCTGAGATCTGCTATATGATTTTCATAATATTAAGTAGCATACTTAATATCTGTAGATTATTGAATAGCACAACCATATTCCCTTATATATTATCAAATTTTATATTTAGCAGTATATTTGAAGTGCTTAGAATACCTGAAGGGACTTGCTTACTTTTAATTTTTAATTTGAACAGATCAGTTTTCTTTTTTTTTTTTTTTATTTAGGCTTACATTTTAACAGTGTAAATGATTCATTGTACATAGATAGAGGATAACATATCAATTCTCTAGTTGTAAGTTGTATAGAATCACAACATATATGCAGTCATACATAAAGTTAGGGCTATGATGTCCATCATATTCCACCACCTTTACTGTCCCCATGCCCCCTCCCCCCTTATACCCCTGTGAACAGAGATCCACCATTGTTCCCATGTCCTTCCCCA
>PVHX01012212.1:0-60353 GCA_004024805.1 Geosciurus inauris | reverse complement strand
TTTCTCCCTGCTGCCTTTGCGGGTCCCCTGTTGTGCCAGGGCTGTGGCAGCTCCTGGGGTGACTGCCTTTGTGCCCCACCAGGGGTAGGGCCCTGCAGGATGGAGGGGGAGGAACGCCCCACCCCGCCGTGCCCCTTCTTTGCACAGCTCTCACTTCTCTCTTTTACTGTCGCCTCTTGGCCTGACCTTCCCGCGTCCAGGGGTGCCTGGGCCCCGGCCAGCTTCTGTTCGGGTGCAGAGTTCTGCTCCAGACGCGGCCCCAGGGTGCAGTGAGGAGGAGTCGCTCTCCCAGCACTTGCCCTTCTTTATTTATTTTTGCAGCGCTGGGCTGTGCGCCTGGGCCTGGAGCATGCTCTGTGGGTGCTCTGCCACCAAACCCAGGCTCCCTGACCTCTCAAGGTCAAGTTTTCTTCTAGTGTCTGCGTGTTATTTGCATTTTGTCTTTTATTTGAAGTTGTGGTAAAATATACATGACGTACAATTTACCACCTTGGCCACTGGTAGGGAGGGGGCCAGGTCAGTGGCATTAAGCACAGGTGTACACTGGTGTGAGTCACAACCATTTATCAGAATTCTTTTCCTCTTACAAACCTGAAACTCCGTGCTCATTACCCATGGGCTCCATTTCCTCCCCTGCCAGCCCCTGGCACTCTCTGACCTGCTTTCATGAACGCTGTTTTTTTTTTTTTTTTTTTGGTACCAGGGATTGAACTCAGGGGCACCCGACCCCTGAGCCACCTCCCCAGCCCTATTTTGTGTTTTATGTAGAGACAGGGTCTCACTGAGTTGCTTAGTGCCTCGCCGTTGCTGAGGCTGGCTTTGAACTCGCGATCCTCCTGCCTCAGCCTCCCTAAGTGCTGGGATTCATGAACGCTTTTTAATATTTGTCTATCTTGCAAAAGGACGGGCAGATGGGCTCAGAGCTTTAATAGTGTCCCCCAGAGTCTGATGACGCTGGATTTATCTGGACGTCTGCTGAGCCATGTGAGTTGACTGTCTACACCAGTGTGTAAGATTTCCCTTGAAAGTGCTTTTCCAGTAAAGAAGAATCAGCGTGAAAGAAAAGTAAGACGTAGATGTACGTCCTACTCGGATGTGATTGGACTGAGGCAGGTGGCTGACAGAGAGGGTGCTTTGGTCAGCTTTCCGTCACTGTGACGAAACACCTGAGATTCACAACTTAAAGGTGGAAAAGTTTCTTTTGTCTCATGGTGATAGGGGTTTGGGTCCATGGTCCCCTGGCTCTGCTGGACCTGCCGACGGGTAATGTGTGATGGCGGGAAGCACAGGGCAGAGGCCTGCTCCCCTCAGAGACAGACAGGAAGGGCCTGGGCCCCATCATCCCTCTCAAGGGCACATCCCCAGTGAGCTCAGTGCCCCCAGATCCCTGCTCCTAAGGGTTCTACCACCTTCCCATGATGCCACAGGCTGGCGACCAGGCCTCCACCAGTGGCCCTGTGGGGTACATGTAAGATCCAAGGGCTGACGAAGGGCTTGGGGGTCCAGCAGCTGCCCCTCAGCCAGAGATACAGGACCAGAGGCGGGGGCTTCCGG
Source organism: Geosciurus inauris (assembly GCA_004024805.1). NCBI lineage: Eukaryota > Metazoa > Chordata > Mammalia > Rodentia > Sciuridae > Geosciurus > Geosciurus inauris. The sequence continues at coordinate 58,799 of PVHX01012212.1, read as the reverse complement.
TGTGGTACGTGTGCCCCTTGTCTGTGTGTATGTGTGTGTGTGTGTGTGTGTGGCCAGAACCAATTTTTCTTCGCACATTGTTTCTCATTTAATCCTGAAAAGCAAGCAAACGAGCCGCCCCTCAGATGAAGACACAAAGCCCCTTTGGTAGGAATGGCCACCTGCTCGGCCAAGCAGGAGCCTGCTCAGGAGGCGCATGGGGTGGCAGGCAGGCCCACCTGGATCTCAGAACCACGTCCTGGGAAGTGTGGAGAGATGCGCCTTGCTCCTCAGCGGGTGGTTGGCTCACTCTTGTCCTTCAGTGGGGTTTTTAAAACAATCTGACACAGCCTGGCGCGGTGGCTCACGCCTGTCATCCCAGCACTTAGGGAGGCTGAGGCAGGAGGATCGCGAGTTCAAAGCCAGCCTCAGCAATGGCGAGGCGCTAAGCAACTCAGTGAGACCCTGTCTCTGCATAAAACACAAAATAGGGCTGGGATGTGGCTCAGTGGTCGAGTGCCCCTGAGTTCAATCCCCAGTACCAAAAAAAAACAAAAACAAAAAAACAATCTGACACTTTAACAAGCCATTTAACAAGTCCTTAAGGGCTCACTTGGAAGGGACACTGATTCACATGGAGGTGACAGTCGTCTTCTCAGGGTCTGGGAGCCCACGCCTTCTGTGCATAGAGGTGGGAGGCCCGTGGCCTTGTTCTGAGCTCTGTACCCCCTCGTGCAAGACAAAATATCCCCCCCAAAACCTCTGTTCCGCAGTCCGAGGAGCAGGATTGTGTTGAAGCCCTTGGCTAGGCCATGGCCTTGGGCAGGTCACTCAACATCAGTGAAGAGGTGTCCTCATGCATTCCCTGGGTTGGTTGTTTGATTTGGGGTCCTGGGGATGGAATCCAGGGGTGCTGTACCACCGGGCAACAACCTCCAGCCCTGTTCATCTTTGATTTTGAGACAGGGTCTTGCTAAGTTGTTCAGGGTCTCAAGTTGCTGAGGCTGGCCTTGAACTTGCGGTCCTCCTGCCTCAGCCTCCCACATCACTGGGATCCCAGGCGTGCGCCACCATGCCTGGCTTCCCGGGGGTGTTGGTAGGGTTGTTGGAGGATGCTCGCCCGCTCCGCTCTGTGCTTGACATATTATCAGCCTGTGATAAATGGAAGTTGCAGCTACTGTTATTTCTCAGTCCTATACCAGTGGTCCCAGTGAAATAACTCTGCAGGCCTTGACCAGTTCCGTCTGGGGGAGAGGGGGTTTCATCTGTCCACCCTCCCCACGCGTCTGTGACAGGAAATGCAAACCAGAAAACGGCTTCAGTAAAACGAAAGGATGTTATTTTGGCTGGTTAAAGGGAAACGCCGAGCAGATTCTGTTTCAGGCTTCCGAGTTGTAGGGGTGAATGCAACGTCCCCAGGTCTTGATTCTTTTTTTTTTTTTTTAAAGATTTTTTTTTTAGTTGTAGATGGACACAATGTCTTTATTTTATTGCTTTGTATGTGGTGCTGAGGATCGAACCCAGGGCCTCACGCATGCGAGGCAAGTGCTCTACCGCTGAGCTACAATCCCAGCCCCCCAGGTCTTGATTCTTCACCCCTGTGTCTTCACTCTGGCCAGATCCTCTTGTAGGGGAGCAAGGTGACATTCTAGTCCAACAGCCTCCCAGATTTCAGTCTGGCTGGACATAAGCCTCAGCATCTGTTCTCAGTGGACTCAACTAGGAGGCCTGCGACACTTGGGACGTCCCCCGCCCCTGTGGCCAGGGATCAGGGTGGCTTTGGTTGGCCAGGCCCTAGCAGTTGGCCTCCCAGTGTCCACAGGGCCAGACCCTCTGGACCCTCCTGGCCTGAGAGTGGGGAAGACGTATCTGTCTGTCTGTCCAGGCTGGCGGAACAAAGCGCCCTAGAATGGGTGGCTTATAAACAGCAGAAGCTGTCACAGTTCTGGATGCTGGAAGTCCCAGATTGTCCCAGCATGGCCCAGTGGCCTGGCTGCATTCTGGTTGTGGACCACTGACTTCCTGAGTGGGAAGGAGGAGGCAGCGAGAGAGCTCTGTGGCCTGTAGCAGGGCTCCGGATCCGTCCAGGAAGACTCCCCCCTCGGGACCTAAGCCCCTCCTGATTCTGTCATCTCGGGGGTTAGGGTTTCAACATAGGAACTTGGGGACATAAACATTCAGGCCGGTGCAGAAAAGTACCCACAGAAAAGCCAGAGGAGGTCACAAAAAAGGAAAAGGGAGGCTAGGCAGGCGAAACCCGGCATGTGTCCCCCCAGGGGGAGTGACACTCGGGTCAGTATTTGTCCGGCTGGTCTGTTCATCAGGCTGTTTTGGTGGCAAGAAGGAACATAAAAATTCTAGACGTACAGGGACGTTGGTGTGACCACGGAGGGTGTAGAGAGGCAAGGAGGCTGGGGCTATATAGCAACCTCCGCACCGTCTCCCTCCTGCTTCTGCCTGCTGGGGTGTGGAGGCTTTGGGGTGGTTCTGAAAGCCCTTGAAAAAGGAGCACAGCCTTTGATGCCTTCTGTTCCACTTGGTGTATTTGGTAAAATTAAATTTGTAATTAAAAACCTCAAAAAGAAAACTCCAGGCTCAGCTGGCCTCACCTGTGCCTTCTGTGAGACATCTCAAGAAGGTGATCATTTCCAAACTTCTTATTCTTTTTCTTTTGAACCTAGGGGCACTCTACCACTGAGCTATATGCCCAGCCCTTTTCAATTTTTTATTTTGAGACGTGGTCTTGTGAAGTTGCTGAGGCTGGCCTGGGATTTCTGATCCTCCCGCCTCGGCCTCCCAAGTAGCTGGAATGCCAGCTGTGCGGCCCCATGCCTCCCTCCCCGCTCATTTTTACAAGGCCAGGCACCAGAACTGACTGCAAATCAGGACCAAAGTGTGACAAGGAGACAGAAACCACAAATCCCAAGCCCCAAATTCCTTACCAAAATACTAGGGAATCAAGTCCAGAAAAGTTTAAGCAGGACGATGGATCATGACCAAGTAGGGTGTTATCCCAGAATGCACGGTTGGCTTAGTGCTTTAAAAAAAAATTGCATAAGTAACTATTTAATAGAATAAAAAAGGGCCAGGCGCGGTGGCTCAAGCCTGTAATCCCAGCACTTTGGGAGGCTGAGGCAGGAGGATCGCGAGTTCAAAGCCAGCCTCAGCAATGGCGAGGTGCTAAGCAACTCGGTGAGACCCTGTCTCTACATAAAACACAAAATAGGGCTGGGGATGTGGCTCAGTGGTCGGGTGCCCCTGAGTTCAATCCCGGGTACCAAAAAAGAAAAAAGAATAAAAAAAGAACCCCACATGAACCCCCAGCACCCATTATGATGACAAACTTACACCTGCCACTCCTTCAAGGACACATTGTGCTCTGATGATGCTCCCCCCAGCCAGCCAGCTGGAAATGACACCTTCCTGCCTGGCTTTATGTGTGTCCACAGCCCGTATTTACTGATTTTGTTTATTCTTGTCCTCCCTTTGAAGAGTGAGCTCCGTGAAGTTAGAGATTCATGTGTACATTGAACTCTTGCTTTTCCTTTTCTTTCTTGTTTCTTTTCTTTTTTTTAGTACCAGGAATTGAACTCAGGCACTTGACCACTGAGCCACCTCCCCAGCCCTATTTTGTGTTTTATGTAGAGACAGGGCCTCACTGAGTTGCTTAGCACCTCGCTGTTGCTGAGGCTGGCTTTGAACTGGCGATCCTCCTGCCTCAGCCTCCCAAAGTGCTGGGATGACAGGCATGTGCCACTGTGCCTGGCCTGTTGAACTTTCTTGTATCTCTGGGGCCTAGAATAATACCTAGAGTGTCACAAATAACCCAAATATTGTTATGATTTAGATTTTCAAGGCCCTCTCCAGGTCCATGTGTTGAAGGCTTGCTTGGCCTCCATCCTGTGCTGCCACTGGGGAGTGGTGGAACCTTTAAGAGGTGGGGCCTAGTGGGAGGAAATTAGGTCACTGAGGGTGTGTCCTCCTAGGGGATTTGCGGACCCCGGCCCCTCCTCTTCTTTCTCTTGCTTCTGCTGTGAGATGAATGGCTTAGCCCCACCACAGGCTCCCGCCATGCTGTCCTGCCTTCCCACAGGCTCCAAAGCCATGGAGCCAACTGATCATGGACCAAAACCTTGAGCCAGGATAAATCTTTGCTCTCTCTAAGTTGATTTTCTCAGTTCTTTTGTCACAGGGAGGGGAAGCTCACACACCTAGGGATTCACTAAAGGAGCGCATTGGAGACCCCCAGGAGGACCAGGGTGCTGTGGGAGCTGAGGGCAGGATCCAGATGGGTCCAGGAAGGGTTGCCATCTGCTGTGAGCCGGGAGGTGGGCAGGAAGAGCACCTGTGGAAGGGCATGGGAGGGCGGGACTTCGGAGCAGAGGTTCCGCCTGACATCAGTCTCTGGCCAGTGAAGCTATCTTGGGCCAGGAAGCCCAGGTTGGGCAGATGCTCGTGACTCAGGGGCCATCTGCTGGGTGGAGGGGCCCAGGAGGAAAGCCCTGGTGTTGGGGGTCTGGGCTTTAATCTGTGAGAACAGACAGGCTCCCCCATGACCGAGCACTGTGGGGAAGGACCTGCACTTCCTCCTTTCTCTGAAAAGTCAAGAATATGCCACACCAAGCAGAAGCACAGGCCTCTCGTTTGGGGACCCTCTTTCTTTCTCAACTGTGACAGGACCTTGCGGTTTCTTATTTCATGGACTCCGCCCTGTCTTTTGCCCCAATGCTGGTTTTCCTTCCTATCCTGCCCCTGAGGACACGGAGGCCCAGAGAGGTTAAGTAGGCTGCTCAGGGTTGCACAGGAGTGAGCAGCAGCCCCCTCTGTCACGACTGCCCCTTCCTGCAGCTGTGAGAGGATCCAGGAGGGCCACACTATCATTACCACGTGCTGCTGCTCGCCACACTGTCCCGGTCCCAGGTGAAGACAGAGGGCGCCCTCCTTGACAGCCATGTGGGCCTCTGAGGGGGTTGGTGAGTGGGAGGGTGACCCGGCTGTGCCGACCACCAGGGGAGAGTGACCGGCCGCGGGGCCAGCAGGAGGAGGCCACCACCCTTCTGTGGAATGGCCGTGCATGAGACGGGGCCAGCAGAAGGCCTGCAGCAGAGAAGCTGCGTGGGGCTGGGCTTTGTTCTTTGGCAGGACGTGAGTCTTGCCCAAGTCCATCAGGCAGTGCAGGCGGCAGCCCTGTCTCCTGTGAGTGGCAGGTGATGGGTCGGCAGCCCAGCCTGTGGGCCTGTGTGCAGAACGGTCTTCTGTGCTCTGTGTTCTGGGCCGTGCGTGGTGCCAGCTCTGCAGAGCTCAGGGCCCCAGGCAGTGCGGCAGCCTCCTGTCCCTCTGAGCAGCTCCTCTGTTCCTTGGGGGGTGCTCCCCGCCCAGTCGGGACTGCCTTGTTAGCACCACTGAGGTCATTCTGTCCTTGTTTTTGCGGAAACATTGGAAAACAGCAGCTTATGGAGATTCTAGCAGGAGGCTAGGGTGGCAGGAGGCCAGCTGGGATGGTGGGACTTGCTTTCTCTCTCTCTTTTTTTTGGTACTGGGGATTGAACTCAGGGGCACTTGACCACTGAGCCACCTCCCCAGCCCTATTTTGTGTTTTATGTAGAGACAGGGTCTCACTGAGTTGCTTAGCGCCTTGCTGTTGCTGAGGCTGGCTTTGAACTCGCCATCCTCCTGCCTCAGCCTCCCAAAGTGCTGGGATGACAGGGACTTGCTTTCTCTCCCTGTCCACATACCCCTCCTGAGGAGGTATCACCAGGAGTGCTGTTTTCCAAATGGCAGTCACTTCATGCCACCGTCCCCATGTGACCCTTTTCCTGTGTTGCCTATTCTAGCGTGTCCTTAACATTCCCTTCCAAATGGCTCATGTGTCTGTAGCACCGACTTTATCTTCAGCGTGAACATTAACGAGCGCGGGAGGTTGATGTGTTTGCTTTTCCTTAAACACTTTAAGACGAATATGTAATGATTAAAATATGTAATGAGTCAATTAAAAAGGTGTGCGTCTGTGTAGCGTCGGATTCCCCTCTGGTGGCGCGTGCATCACACCCTAGGGAGAAGGCACACGTGCTGGGCGAAGTGCCTGATCTGTGGTTGCCCAGAAAGCTGTCATTCCTGGTGCTGCCACAGAGGGCTGTGCAGCTTTTTGACAGGTTACTTAACCTCTCTGAGCCTCTGTGTGGTTTTCCCATGCAGGGCTGCTGGAGGACTATGTACATTAATGGGTGTAAGTCTTAGTAGCTGGGGACATGCCCAGTTCCCTTCCTTACCCCCTTGCATGCTCCCTGATTAGTGGAGAGTTTTCTGGAGAAACAACTAATAGGCTTTCAATGCCCTATAGATCTCTCTCGTGTATGGAGGGTCCCTGAGTTACAGTGGTTTTGATTGAGGCTTTTTCTACTTGACAGTGGTTCAGAAACACCCAAACACTCTGCTCTTCCCTTTTTTGGGGGGGATTGAACTCAGGGGCACTCACTGGCACCACTGAGCCACATCCCAGTCCTATTTTGTGTTTTATGTAGAGACAGGGTCTCCCTGAGTTGCTCAGGCCCTTGCTTTTGCTGAGGCTGACTCTGAACTCACGATCCTCCTGCCTCAGCCTCCTGAGCCGCTGGGATGACAGGCGTGCTCCGCGCCCGGCCTGGCTCCTCACCTTCAATACCGTATTGAGTCCACTGCATGAGGAAGTCTACATATTATTAGAAAGTAGGCTTTGTGTTAGAGACTTTCACCTAACTGCAGGCTGCTGTAAGCGTCCCGAGTGCATTAACGTAGACGGGCTGAGCTGTGCACTGGGTGGGTTAGTTCTGCCAAACGCATTTTCGACTCAGTACGTGTGCCATTTAGGAGGAGTGATCAGGATGCAGCCCCAGGATAGGGTGAGGAGGACCGGTCTCCGTCTCTCTTCACACGCCCCCACGCAGCCCTCCCCCTCATGAGATGGATGTGATCTGTTTGTTTCATGGGGCTTTTATGTATATGGAACAAAGGAAGAAAAAAGAGAGATTGAGAAAGAGCTGGCTCACAGGATCGAGGAGGCCGACAGGACCCGCGATCTGCAGCTGGATGGGCACCCGGGACAGCCTGTGGTATAGCTGCAGTCTGAGCACTGCAGACTCGAGGCCAAGGAAGAGCCCTGGTTTCCATTTGAGTCTGAAGGCAGGACCCTGATGCCCGAGCTTGAAGACTGCGGGGCAGAGCGCTCGGATTCTCCCTGGCTCAGCCTTTTCTTGTCTGCAGGCCCTCAACTGATTGGACGAGGCCCACCCACATTGAGGAGGGTGACCTGCGTTACTCAGCCCTCCGATTTAATGCTAACCTTATCCAAACCACTCCCGCCCCCCCCCCAAAAAAAAAAAACCCAGAAAAGCTCAGAGTAATGTTTGACTAACTGCCATCAGCCCGTGGCTCAGTCAAGTTGACACATAAAGGTAAACATCAGGCTCCCCTAGCACACTTTTCCGGCTACACTTTTATTTTTAATAACCAGAAATCGTCCCTGGGTGTCTCTGCGCTCTCCAGAAGTGAGCTGGGCCCGCCTGCCATCAATCCCTTACCTCTCTGTACCCCCCGCTTTCCCTCCCTGGCTCAGTTTGAGTAAACACTGGGTCTGAAGAATTACCCACCCTCCCCTGCGGGGAAGCTGATTCTCTCGCAGGATCCTGGAAGCAGCAGGCTTTCTGAGTTTCACAGACTCTCCATTCCCAGCCTGGCAACAGCCAGGCTGCATCTCCAGGGCCACCTGAGGGCCTGCCCCTCGGGAAGAGCGGCAGCCCATAGAAGTCACAGCATTTCTGTGTGGCCAAGAGGTGACTCCAGTAGCACCCTGCACTTGGCCTTGGAATATCTGTGCACTAGCCTGGCCTTTGGTTTATTCTTAAACCAGTCCCTCTACCGTCTGCGTCTCAGTTTACTGTTCTATAAAAGATGAGGGTGTAACAGGAGTTCTAAGTTACATCTCCTGTTATGGGGAAGTTTTTTGGGGGGGAAAGTATGGAGGATTGAACTCAGGGGCACTCGGCCACTGAGCCACCTCCCCAGCCCTATTTTGTATTTTATGTAGAGACAGGGTCTCACTGAGTTGCTTAGGGCCTCACTTTTGCTGAGGCTGGCTTTGAACTCATGATCCTCCTGCCTCAGCCTCCCGAGCCACTGGGATTACAGATCGCTCCTGGCCCACTCCCTGAAGTGCTTTTTATCCAGCGTGCCACACTTGCTGTGAGAGCGGTGGGGCTGGGCGTTGGCTGGCCCGGTCTTGCAGACAAGGACACTCAGGTCCCAGGATGGTGATTGTCAGCCTCTGGGAGTCTTCTGTGCCTTCTCTGGAGGCCAGGGGCCTCCAAATGCCCAGGGAGGGAGGCAGCTCACTGAAAAGGACACCTGGCTGGTAACAGAAGGTTCATCCCTCAGGTAGACGGTTAGGAGGGACTCACGGCAGAGGATCCTGACACAGAAGAGTCCCCAGGAAGTGGAGACGAGGTGCGGACGTGCCTGGGTCCTGTGTAGCCTCCCACGGAGCTAGGCGGGATTCAGCACCCTTTCCCTCAGGGTGGAGGTGGGAGGCTCCTAGGGAGGCCCTGTTATCTTTTTGGCAGGCTCAGTTCATGGCTCTTTTATCAGCCCTGGGTGCTACCAGGAGGGACCTAGCAGAGGACCAGGCTGGGATAGGAGCTTATCACCAGCGTGTCTGGGGTTAGGAATGGGGCCCGTGGGGGGGGGTCGGGCTGTGAGGGGGGAGCCATCCCGACCCAAATTGGTGCCCTTATAAAGGGGCCCAGAGAGCCCCCTAGGCACTTCTGCTGGTGCCTTGATCGTGGACTTGTAGCCTCCAGAATAATAAGGAATGGATACCTGCTGTTTATGAGCCCCCTGTGAATGAAATTTTGTTAGAGCAGCCCAGAGGGACTGAGACTTGTCACTGTGAGCACTTAAAATGTGCCATGTTACAGGATCGTGACGTTTGGACGGGTGGGTTAAATAAGGTCTTATTAAGAGTAATCTGGGGGCTGGGGCTGGGGCTCAGTGGTGGGGCGCTTGCCTGGCACGCGTGAGGCACTGGGTTCCATCCTCAGCACCACAAAAAAATAAAGATATCGTGTCCATCCACAACTTAAAAAAATTAAAAAAAAGAGAATAATCTGCTATTATTTATCTGTTTTACATCTGCCACTAGAACTCTCAGGATAAGTTTGTTGTACCTCACGGTGTCAAGGAGCCCGATCACTTTTTGTTTGTTTTTAAGCTTTAGTCCAGAGTGGCCTTGAACTCCTGGGCTTGAGCTGTCCTCCTGCCTCAGCCTCCCAGTAGCTGGGACAACAAGCATATGCCAGTGTTTCTGGATTGAAACCTGTTAACCCCCTGCCCCTGTACTGGGGACTGAACTCGGGTGGTCTACCACTGAGGGACACCCTGCCTCTTTTCATTTTTTTGAGATAGAGTCTTGCAAAGTTGCTGAGGCTGGCCTTGAACTTCCTATTTTCCTGCCTCAGCCTCCTGAGTCACTGGGATTATAGGCATTTAAAACCTGTTAACTTTTTAAAATATGTTAACTTTTTCTTTTTTTTTTTTTGGTACTGGGGATTGAACTCAGGGGCACTCAACCACTGAGCCACATCCCCAGCCCTATTTTGTGTTTTATGTAGAGACAGGGTCTCACTGAGTTGCTGAGCGCCTCGCTGTTGCTGAGGCTGGCTTTGAACTCACAATCCTCCTGCCTCAGCCTCCTGAACTGCTGGGATTCCGTCTCTAACTCGGTGTGTGGCCCTGTGTGGCTCTGTGTGCTTGTGTCTGCAATGCTGTTTTCTCAGGAGGCCCCCTAAGGAGACCACCCAGAGTACTTTCTTGAGGGCTTCGATTTTTCCCTTAGCTGGTGGGCGAGTTTGGCACATCTTTAGGCTTCCTGCCTGTGGCTCTGCTGAGGGCGCGCCCTTCCCTGGTCCTTGGTCACACGTCATGGCCACTTTCCCCGCTCGGTGTGCTGAACTGCTTCTCACCTCGGGGCCTCTGTCCGCTGACCCCGCTGTGGGCACGCTGACATCCTCTGGAGTTCTCCAGTGGCGTTTACCTGGAGGCCACTTGGCACCCGTCCACGGGCAGTGCTAGCTGCACACGTCTGTGGGGCTCACGGTGCCATGTCTGATAGACTGTCCTTGGTTTCCGTGTCACCTTCATGTGGGGACTTTGGTGTCCTGTGTCACCCATGAGAACCTGAGGCGGTGGCCCCACACAGCTGCCCATCACAGTGTCGGTTCACCCGTCCTCCCCCACTTGGCTACAGTGTCAGCCCTGTGTGTGCAGGGACATTGTGACGCTCACGGCCGTGACAGTCTGTGATCTCCAGGACTCGTAGGATTTATCCGGGGCTAGAAGATAACGCCGGCCTGCATGCTGTGCGCCGAGCCTGGTGACAGGTCGGTCGAGACACCAGTGTTCCTGTCTCACACCCAGTGTCCCCTGTAGGTCCCCAGGAGCAGCCTTCTTACCAGCAGATGACAATAGACCCCCTTATTCACTGTTTCACCTTCCCGGGCTTCAGTTTCCCACAGTCCAAGTCTGAAAATATATTTTTGAAAAATATTTTTGTTGTTGTTAATGGATCTTTATTTATTTAATTTATTTATATGCGGTGCTGAGACTCGAACCCAGTGCCTCACACATGCTAGGCAAGCGCTCCACCACTGAGCCACCACCCCAGCCCAGTCTGAAAATATTAAATGGAAAATTCCAGAAATAATTCATAAGTTTTAATGTCTTTTAATAAGAGTACATTGTGATAGCGGCTCTATTTTTAATGATTATTGTTATTAATCTCTTCCTATGGCTAATTTATACATTAAGTCATCATATATATGTGTAGGAAAAAACAGCACATGGAAGGTTCAGTGCCCATGGAGGTTTGAAGCATCCACTGAGCGCCTGTGATCATGGGGGGACAGCTGTACCTCTGTGTCTGTAGGAGAGTCTTGGACAGTGACTGTTGATTAGCAAGACTGTCACCAGCTGTTGGGTCCCCTGTTTGCTCAGGAGGTGACCATATGCTCTGGTCCCCCACGCCCTGAGGTTGCGGAGGTCCTAACTGGGGGGACGTTGGCTGGGTCACCCTTTTCTGGGGAGTTCTGCAGCTGGTGTGTGAGACTGCTGCCCTGTGTTCTGTCACCGAATCCAGGACGGAGCCCAGGGTGGGCAGCCACAGGTGTGGCTTCGGTGCCTTGTGGCATTTGCTCCAGAGGCTGATTCTTACCTTCTCGCCGCAGGTCGTCCACCCGGCCGGAAGTGGCCAGCATAGAGCCGCTGGGCCCCAGCGAGCACCAGTGCTCCCAGAAGGCGGTGGTGCAGGCCCGCCTGACCCAGCCTGCCCGCCTCACCAGCATCATCTTCGCAGAGGACATCAGTAAGGGCTTTGAGTGACACGGGCAATCCCTGCTAGTGACCAGAGACAGAGAAACGCCCCGTGGGGACCTCCAGTCACCGGGGCTGGAGGTCCCTCATGTTGACACTGTGTGCTGTGTTCCCTCTGGCTTCCTCAATTTCTTTTCTTTCTTTGTTTTGTTTTTTAAATTTTTTTTAGTTGTTAATGGATTTTTATTTTATTCATTTATTATTTATATGCGGTGCTGAGGCTCAAACCCAGTGCCTCACGCATGCTAGGCAAGTGTTAGAGCCCCAGCCCCAGCCCCTGTTTTCTTTTTTCTAAATATACTAATTCCACTTTGTGTTAGTTTTGGTTCCATTGTGAGGGCTACATGGTAGAGGACAGACAAATGTCCAACTCTGGTGATTGAATTTTATAAATACTATTTATTGGGGAACTTAAAATATTTTTACTTGGACAATATTTTGTGGCAAGTAATCTATGGGCTGTGTGCATCAAAATTGTCTGGGATGCTTCTTACAATTCCAGATTTATGCCAGGCGTGGTGGCTCACACTTGTAATCCCAGCACTTAGGGAGGCTGAGACAGGAGAATTGCAAGTTCAAAGCCAGCCTCAGCAATGGCGAGGCCCTGAGCAACTCAGTGAGACCCTGTCTCTACATAAAACACAAAATAGGGCTGGGGATGTGGCTCAGTGGTCGAGTGCCCCTGAGTTCAATCCCTGTTAGTGCCCCATATCTATTGAATCTATTGAAGGGATGGGACCAGGAAATCTACATTTGATCTGCTCCTTAGGCAGTTCTGTTACACGTTAGGCTTCATAAGTTTCTAGATTATTTGTTACCCCACTTAATTTTAACACACATCAAGTTAAAATGAATAGAATTGCCCAGTGTAAGAAATCACTACTTTTCCTTCCTGTGTGAATCAGCTTCTCGTGACTGTGACAGAATACCTGAGGGAATCAACTTATAGGAAGAAAGAGTTATTTTTGGCTCATGGTTTTGGAGGGTCAGTCGGTGGCCACCTGGCTTCGCTGCTTTTTGGCCTGTGGCAGGATGGAAGGGAGCTGCCTGCCTCAAAGTAGCTGCAGGGACGAGAAGGATGAACAAGGGACTAGAAAGAGCCGTGTCCTTCAGAGGCCTTTCCAACCAGGCCCTGCCTCCTGCAGTTTCCACCACCTGGGAGAGTCCGTCCAGTCGGGAGCTCACCAGTGGCCGGAGCCCACATGATCCACTTTCCAGCAGGCCCCACCTCTGAACGTTACTACGTTAGGGACCAAGTCTTCCCCGCACGAGCCTTTTCACGTGGACATTCCACAGCCAAACTGTAACGCTTGCCCCTGTTTAATTCACCTCATCATTGTAAGATACAGCTGTCCCTCAGTGGCCTTGGAGGATCAGTTCCAGGAGCCTCTCCAGCCTCAAAATCTGCAGGTGCCCAAGTCCCTAATAGGAAATGGTGTCTGCATATAACCTACAGACGTGTCAATACTTGTTTTTTTTCTGATAGTGGGAATTGAATTCGGGCACTCGACCACTGAGCCACATCCCCAGCCCTATTTTGTGTTTTATGTAGAGACAGGGTCTCACTGAGTTGCTTAGCGCCTCGCCATGGCTGAGGCTGGCTTTGAACTCACGATCCTCCTGCCTCAGCCTCCCACAGTGCTGGGATGACAGATGTGAGCCACTGTGCCGGCTTTTTCTCTGAATATTTGTAGTCTGAGGTTGGTTGACTCTGTGGCTGTGGAACCCATAGGTACAGGAGGCCTGTTGTACTTCAAAAGCAGCACAATGGTCTATCGTGCATTTCTCCACCTCCCGTAATAGACATTTTCCATTTTACTATGAAATATTTATTAAGAATTTTTTTGCAGTGCTGGGGATTAAACCCAGGTTCTCACCCATGCTAAGAAAGTACCCTGCTACTAAGAATTGCTTGGTTTTTGGTTTTTTTTTTGTTTTTCTTGTGGTGCTGGGGATTGAACCCAGGGCCGTGGGCATGCAAGGCAAGCACTCTACCAGCTAAGCTCTATCCCCAGCCCAGGAATTGTTTTTTTTTTTTTTTTTTTTTAAATATTTTTTAGTTGTAGATGGACACAATACCTTTATTTATTTATTTTATGTGGTGCTGAGGATCGAACCCAGGGCCTCACACATGTGAGGCAAGCACTCTACCACGGAGCCACAACCCCAGTCCCCCATGGATTGTTTTTAATGCTAAATAATATTCTTAGCAGGAAGTTGTTCCATAAGTATTCCCTTATACTGACTGAGCATTGAGAGTGTTATCAGATGTTTGTTTCTGTGTTGTTTATAAAAATACATATTTTTAGCTGGGCGTGGTGACGCAAGCCTGTAATCCCAGCACTTAGGGAGGCTGAGACAGGAGAATCGCGAGTTCAAAGCCAGCCTCAGCAACAGCGAGGCACTAAGCAACTCAGTGAGACCCTGTCTCTACATAAAACACAAAATAGGGCTGGGGATGTGGCTCAGTGGTCAAGTGCCCCTGAGTTCGATCCCTGGTACCAAAAAAAAAAAACAAACATTTTTATATAGAGGACCATCTGGGATTTTTTTAGGTTGTTTCCTCTCTGGGATACATTCACGTTTTACTGAATTATATATGTGAGCATATATAATTTGTTTTTAGAGATGAGATCTCACTGTTTTGCCCAGGCTGGCCTCTTCTCTCAGCCTTCTTAGTAGCTGGGGCCACAGGTGCGCCCCTTTTAGCCCAGCAGTGAGTACTTTGAAGGGTTTTGATACGTGGTACCAAGGATTGAATTCAGGGACACTTGACCAATCACTGAGCCACATCCCCAGCCCTACTTTATATTTTAGTTAGAGACAGGGTCTCACCGAGTTGCTTAGCGCCTTGCTATTGCTGAGGCTGGCTTTGAACTCGTGATCCTTCTGCCTCAGCCTCCCGAGCTGCTGGGATCACGGGTGTGCGCCACTGTGCCCGGTGACATACTGCTTTCTAACAACACATTAACGGTGCACAGTATTTTTATATAGTACCTGGAGATGATCCAAATAATTTGGTTTTACGTGCTGTCATCCTTACACTTGAGAATTTTCTAGGTAATACCATTTATGTGTCTTATTTATGGAGCAAGTAAAACACTCCGTGTGTGTTCACAACACCCCTTTTATAGTACCGTTGATAGCCTTATATAAAATCACAAACCTAAGTTAAAAAAGAAACTCCACAATCAGTGCAATTCTTAGTCTTGAACGGTGGGACTGGACTTCAAAACAGAGTTATCTTCTCAGGGTACTTTCCTCATACTTTAATGCTCGCCATTCAGCTTCCTAATTATACTCTGAACAAATCTAAATTTTCCCATAGAAATTTCTTTTCCTTGTTTTTTGTTTTGGCACATAGCTTTAAACGCAGGTGCTCAAGTTGGGAAAAACACGAGGTGGGCGATTAAGACACCTGCAAAGGTCTTCCTCCCGCGGTGCCACACGCACATTCACAAGGGTCCTGGCTGCTTGTCTCTGAGGGTGAATTGGGTGCCCCAGGCCTGTGGTGCTCTTTTTTTCTTGGTGGTGCTAGGATTGATCCCAGGGCCTGTGCCCAGGAGGCCAGCCCTGCACCAGCTGGGCTCTATTCCCTGGCGCTGCTGTGCTGTGTGGCTGGTCTCTTGCTGTGTGTGAGGCACGGAGCCCAGAGGCTGCCCTGGAGGTGGGGCCAGGGTGGGGCGCTGTCCTCAGTGCCGATCTTCCCTCTGTCCCTGCAGCCACAGGCCAGGTGCTACGCTGTGACGCCATCGTGGACCTCATCCATGGGATCCAGATCGTCTCCACCACCCGCGAGCTCTACCTCGAAGACTCCCCATTGGAGCTGAAGATCCAAGCTCTGGACTCGGAAGGTGAGCATGTTCCTTGTCCTTTGGTCACCTCCCTCCCTGACCGCAGCCTCTGTCTGTCACCGTGTCCTCCTCCCTCCAACCCAGAGGGCCTCCATCTGACCTCGGTGGTGGGGAAGTTAAGAGGCAGAAACGTCTCCCACGTGGGTCCCAGGCCGCTGGTGACATCACGCTCTGACCGCTCCTCAAGCTAGGTCCTGGTGGCCAGGGGCGTTAGCTGGGCCTGGAGCGTTAGCTGGGCCTGGGGCGTTAGCTGGGCCTGGAGGAAGATCAGTGCTGGTGTTTTGTGACAGTCCGTAGTAAAGCCTGTCTCTGGAATGCTGACATTCCGGGAAGTAAAGGGAAGTGGCTGGATGGCCACTGCGGACAATGGGAACCGCGTCCCCTGCTCAGCTCCAGGGCTCGTTGTGGCTCCCTGGCTCAGACCTCCAAGTGCATGGGTGGACGGGGGGTTCACCTCTGGGTCACCTGCTCAGCACGTGGTCCTTCCCTTCTTCACAAGCATCAGATAAGGGCTGGTCCAGGTTGGGGGTTCTTCCAGGTGGCCTGGTCTGATGGTCACCAGGCTGTCTGTGCTGTGGCCTGACCTCTTGGTAAGGGGAACGAGGGGGTGTGTCAGCTCCCCATTGCTGTGACAAAGCGCTCAAGGTGAGCAACTGAACAGGAGGACACTCTCATCCCTCATTGCCGTGATTTCCGACCCTGCCGTCCATGGGGCTTGGCTCCGTTGGTGTCAGGCCTGTGGTGAGACCGGACGTCTCACTAGGAAGCGGAAGAAACTGCTCATCTTTTGGTGGCTAGGAAACAACGGGTGGAGGGGCTCAGGTCCCTTGAGGGCACATCCCCAGTGACCTAACTGTCCTCCATGAGGCCCCACCTCCTCAAAATCCCCCCCCCCCCCGCCGTCTCCACTGGCACCATGACCTGGCGCCAGATCTTCCACACATGTGTCTCTGGGGAGCATCCAAGGTCCAAACCATAGCGAGGAGCTGGACAGGTCAACAATCTTGTTGGCAAAAGAGGAAGTCACATGACAGGTGACTCTGAGAGGGTGATCTTCCCCAGCTCCAGGTTCAGTGGCGCCTTGTCTTGGAAACCCTTCCTGAACACCCTGGCTGCCCCCTCATTTTTTGTATTTTTTTTTTTTTGATAGATGGACACAATATCTTTATTTATTTTTCTGTGGTGCCGAGGATCGAACCCAGTGCCTCCCACATGCGAGGCAAGCGCTCTACCACTGAGCCACAATCCCAGCCCATCTTTTGTATTTTCTTTGTTCCGTATTTTCTAGGTCGGCCTTCTTGGCCTAGGCTGTGTTGATTGACATTTGGGGTGGGATAGTTCTTTGCAAGGGAAACTGGTTAGTGCGTGGTGGGGTGTTTAGGGACGCCCCTAGACTCCACCTACTGGGTGCTGCAAGGACTCCCCACGTCAGGACGATCACACATGTCCCCAGATGTGGCCCCGTGACCCCGGTGGGGAGGACAGGTCGCTGTTTCGGGCATCTGTCTACCCGCCCTTCCTTCCTCTCTGTGTTCCCAGGAACTCCGTCACCTTTCAGACCTTATTTCCTCCTCTCAGAGACTGAGGTAGTGATGGGTCCCTGGGGACTGTAAGGATTTGGTGAGAAATCAGTACCCTGCTGAGGGGTGCTCAGGACAAGGGTGGTTTTCCTGAGCACTTGGTACACCCTGGGCATCGTCCAGGGACCAGGATGCTGTGGGGCTAGGAAGGTGCCGGCCTCTGCCCTGAAGCCTCAGGCTGTTGGGGAGGGTCCCGGGGCAATCACCACTCGTGTGTGTACAGGCTGAGCATTCCTCATCCAAAAGCTCAAAATCCAAAATGCTTTGAAATCCCAAACTCTGAGCACTCAGAAAAATCTATATAAATATCCCCAAATCTGAAAAATTACAGAAGCTAAAATACCTTTGGTCCCAAGTGTTCTGGGGAAGGGGTTCTGTCCTGTAGATGGATGCTGCTTGTGATTAAAGTGTGCAGAGAGCAGTCACACAAGTCAGCTCAACAAACTGTTCTGTGGGTGCTCGTGTGTGCCTGGCACTGTGTTAGGCCCTTCCTGTGTGCCGTCTCTTACCACAAGGAAAGTTGAGGAAGCCAAGGTCTGAGGGCGTTGCCTACGGTCTCTCCCCTGGGCCTCACTGCCTGGCTCCTGCTGCTCTGATTTCCCTGCCCCTTGGGACCTCTCCTCATCTGGTCACAGTCTGCTTGCTGTGGTTTGAATATGGCTTGTTCCCCTCCGAAACCCCTGCTAGATGGAGCAGCCCTGGACTTGGGCTCCCAGCCGTCAGAGCTGTGAGCTACATAAGCGTGTTTCCTATATAAGTCGCCCAGTCTGTTGTTAGTCAGTGTTTCATGACTGTGACAAAATGCCTGAGGCCATCAACTTATAAGGATTTTGGAAGGGTTTCTTTTGGCTCCCAATTTCAGAGGTTTCAGTCCCTGGTGGCTTGGCCCCGTTGCTCTGGGCCAGTGGTGAGACAGCAGAGGGAGCATGTGGTGGAGGAGGCAGAGAGTCCTACATCCCCTTCAGGGACACACCACAGTGACCCATGGTACTTCTAGGGCCCAGCTCCTAATGGTTCCACCACCTTCCAATAGCGCTACAGCTTCAGATACATTGCCTTCTGGGGGGGACGTTCAAGATCTAAACTATTTTCCTTCCTTCCTTCCTTCTTTTTTTTTTTTTTTTTTGTGTACCAGAGCTTGAACCCAGGGATGCTTAACCCCTGAGCCACATCCTCAGCCCCTTTTATTTTTTATTTCGAGACAGGGTCTCACTAAGTTGCTTAGGGCCTCGCTAAGTTGCAGAGACTGGCCTCCAACGTGTGATCTTTCTGCCTCAGCCTCCCAAGCTGCTGGGATTACAGGCGTGCGCCACCACATGCGTGAAGATCTAAACTATGAACAGCCACTCAGGTATTTCGTTACAGCCAAAGAAAATGGACGCTGCCCTTTTTGACTGAGGCCATTTGCAAAGTACCTACCTCAACTCAGTGTTGCCGTGGTTTTCCCAGGCCACACGTGCTTTGTGCATCAGGAGAACAGGCAGGCTTGACGTCACCAAAGATGTCCCCTCCTCATTTTTTTTTTTTGGTATCAGGGATTGAACTTGGGCACTCGACCACTGAGCCACCTCCCCAGCCCTATTTTGTGTTTTATGTAGAGACAGGGTCTCACTGAGTTGCTTAGCGCCTCGCTGTTGCTGAGGCTGGCTTTGAACTTGCAATCCTCCTGCCTCAGCCTCCCAGAGTGCTGGGATTACAGGCGTGGGCCACCCCTCCTTATTTTTCCTTATGCTTCTTGCCCTGGATGGGGCACCTGCCCTCTCTGGGTCCTCTGGGCCTTCCATCTCGGTGTGCCCTCCTCCAGGGCACCCTCTCAGGCTGCCCAAGGTGGACTCACACCTCCCTCCTGCCTTCCCTCCACTGGTCAGTGGCCCAGGTCTCAGGACATGGCATTTTGTCTTGGTAGGTTCAACACTTGGCAGGTAGAATTGGGGTCCCTTCATTCTTCTGGAGGCTTCTGTGTTGGACACTGGACTTTGAGCCCAGGGAGCAGCTGGTAAATGTTGAGTCACATTGCCTAATGTTTTTCTGTGGCCCTCCTGAGATCAGGACAGGGACGGTGTGTCCTCTGGAGACTGTCCCCTGGATCTTTTGGTCGGTATTAGCACTTGCCTGCAAAATTTCAAGGTCAAGGTTTCTGTCGCACATAGTAGGTGCTCATTGCTACTTTTTGAGTGGAAAAATCAAACGTTTGGGGAGGTTTCTGGAAACTGTCTTTTCAACCTCCATCTCCCTGGAACCTCTAGAGCCTCCCTGAAGGTGTCAATCTTGGGGCTGTTTTTCCACCACGTTGAACATGGTGGGCTTGCAGGGCAGCCAGGGAAAGCAGAGGTGCTGCAGACAGGGCTCCACAGGCAGCCACTGGGACGGTCAGGGACAAACCTTCCTGCCGTGCTCTGAGCCCCTTCCGCAGGGCTTCCCGGCCTCCATCTCTGGGTCTGGGACAGGGCTGTGGTGGACAGTGCCGGGAGCCTCACCGTGGGTGCTTGCTTGGTTTGATTCTCCCAGTGATCTTTTTTTTTTTTTTTAAAGTCACAATTTTTTATTCTTTTTAGTCATCTGTGACAGTGGAGTGCATTTTGACATGTCACACACACTTGGGGTCTAACTTCCCATTCCTGTGGGTGGACGAGCCGTGGACTTTCGTTGGCTCTGTGTTCATATGTGAACGTGGGAAAGTTCCATTCACTCCACCGTCTTTCCCCTCCCCTCCCCTCCCTTCCCTTCATCCCCCTTTTTCTAACCTAGTGAATGTCTATTCTCCTCCCCTTGTTGTGGGTTAGCATCCACACATCAGAGAGAACATTCGACCTTTGGTGTTTTGGAGACTGGCTTATTTCACTTAGCACGACAGTCTCCAGTTCCATCCATTTACTAGCAAATGCCATCATTTCATTCTTCTTTAAGGCTGAGTAATATTCCACTGTGTATATGTACCACATTTTCTTTATCCACTCATCTGTTGTCGGGCACCTACGTTGGTTTCATAGCTTGGCTATTCTGTATTGAGCTGCTATGAACATTGAAGTGGCTGCATCACTACGTATACTGATTTTAAGTCCTTTGCTTATAGACCAAGGAGTGGGATGGCTGGGTCAAATGGTGGTTCCATTCCAAGTTTTCTGAGGAATCTCCATCCTGCTTTCCAGAGTGGTTGCACCAATTTGCAGTCCCACCAGCAATGTATGAGCGTGCCTTTCTCCACAACCTCACCAACACTTGTTGTTGCTTGTATTCTTGATAATTGCCATTCTGACTGGAGTGAGATGAAATCTTAGAGTAGTTTTAATTTACATTTCTCTAATTGCTAGAAAAGATGAACATTTTTTCATGTATTTATTGACCGATCATATTTCTTCTCCATCTGATGAGATCATGGGGGAATCCATGCCCCCCCCTCTTTTTTTTATATATATATATATTTTTTTAGTTGTAGATGGACACAATGTCTTTATTTTACTGCTTTGTATGTGGTGCTGAGGATCGAACCCAGGGCCTCACGCATGCGAGGCAAGCGCTCTACCGCTGAGCTACAATCCCAGCCCCCCCTCTTTTTTTAGTCCTGGAGATTGAACTCAGGGGCACTCGACCACTGAGCCACATCCCCAGCCCTATTTTGTGTTTTATGTAGAGACAGGGTCTCACTGAGTTGCTTAGCACCTCGCCATTGCTGAGGCTGGCTTTGGACTTGTGATCCTCCTGCCTCAGCCTCCCAAAGTGCAGGGATTACAGGCGTGAGCCACGGCGCCTGGCTCCATGTCTATTTTGTTGAATTTCCTGAAAAATCAGCATGCTGGGCTCTGGCCCTGGAAGGTGGCCCGCTGTTTTGTGGGCTGCCTGTTTCAGTGACTGTGGGAATAAGGTTTCCCCTGGCCAGGGCTTCCAGCAGAGGAGGGAACAGTGCTGGAAGGTGGTGAGCTGTCATCCCTGGATTGTGCGGGAAGGTTCTCAGCTCCCACGTGACAGGGACGCCGCCAGCACCCTAGAGCTGACCTAGAGATGTGTGAGTTCCTTGCAGTTCCTGGTGTGGGTTTCGTGCCTACCGGGACGTGCAGTCCTCTGGGTGTGAGGAGCGTGAATCACTTTGGTCAGATGCTTTCAGGTTTGAGGAATGGCAGGCTCTGCACTGGCTCGATATTTTTTTCTTGGACCTCGAAGAAAACAAAATCCCCTGCACCCACATCTATCCCAGATGAGGTGGCCCTCCTTGGTCCTTTGCCCACATTGATGCAAAGTCGTCCCTTGGGGGCACCCAAGCGAGAGGCCTCCCTTCCCGAGGGATGCCCTGAGAAGTCCTGGTGATGGCAGAGCCTTTCCCTAAACACGGTCTAATCTGGCCTCCGAGATCGTGGGTTGGGGAAGGTAAGACCCCAGCCTGCCTGACTCCAAAGACCCTGCCTTTTATCCTGGAGAGAGAACCCTCCTAGGCCCCCAGGTGTGTCTCTTAGTGGCCGACCAGGAAGGGGCCGTGGATGGGGATCATGGAGTAGGTGTGTGGGACAGCGTGACGTGGTGGGGACTGTGGCCACCAGGGAACAGGCCTCTGAGGGGTGGAGCCAGTCTCAGTTCCGCAGCAGGAACGAGCCCCGGGCAGCCTGCTCATGGGGTTCTTCTGGAGAACCTGGAAGCTGGGTTTGTCTGTGGCCTTGCTTGATTCCAAATGAGAGGCCAGCAGCCAGACGGCAGGCCAGGCCTCGAGAGCTGAGACTGGCCGGGCTGGCTGCCTGTCCCCCACCCCGGGACCCCAGGAGTGTCACAATAAGGTGAAGAGACAGGAATAGTCACGTGAAACCGGCAGGTGGGGCACTTGCCACCGCACCCCTCACTTTCCTTCCTGCACTGGGAAGGGGGCTGCGCCCCGGGCGGTGGCAGTGGGGAGGGAGTGACTCAGGTTCCAGAGCGGCCTTAAACCGTGACGGGCTTGCTGGCCCGAGGGGCGATGGTGTCACGCGCGGTGCGGGCACGCAGAGAGAGCTCAGGCTTCACCCGGGACTGGTCTGGGCGCAAGTCCTGCCTGCGTCCCCTCCCGGTGCTCTGAGCAGGGTCGCCTGTGTGAGTGCAGCTCCTGGGTCCCCTGCCCGCAGCCCTGGGGACTAACGGTGCGTTTCTCCCCCGGGTGTGCCCACCCCCGTCTGCTCTTGCAGGGAACACCTTCAGTACCCTGGCGGGGCTGGTCTTTGACTGGACGATCGTGAAGGACACAGAGGCGGATGGGTTCTCAGACTCCCACAATGCACTGCGGTAAGAGGCCCACGGCCAGGCCTGGCCACCTCTGCGGGGCTGTGGGCAGGGGGCCGTCCACGGGTTCCTTATGGGCTTTCAGCAGCGACAGCAAGGAGCCCAGGGGCCAGTGGCATTCCCAGGCATGTGTGGCTCCTCCAGGCGTGTGGCCCTGGCTGTGCTCTGTGGGGACCTGTCAGAGAGGCTCGCGATGTCCCTCTGGGGAAATGAGAAGTCAGAGATGAGGGAAGGCTGTCTGGGGACCAGGCGTCATGTGTGTGGCCCCAGAGGGCTGGCTTTTCCCTGGGGACCGAGTTGAAGGGAGGCTGCGAGAGCAGGCGGGCGGTGACAACACTCCAGGGTGGACAGGGCTGGGTTCCCAGCGTGCAGGGCAGCAGGCTCCTGGGAGTCGGGCTCCCTACGTGTCTTGACTCGTTTCCTTCCTGCAGCAGCCATGTGGACTGTTTATATATCTGTCCCCTCCAGTTTTCACCTATGAAAACTGAGACTGGAGCTAGGTGCCGTGGCCCACACCTGTCATCCCAGCGGCTCAGGAGGCTGAGGCAGGAGGATCACAAGCTGGAGGCCAGCCTCAGCATAAGCAAGGCACTAAGCAACTCAGCGAGACCTTGTCTCTACTTAAAACACAAAATAGAGCCGGGGAGGTGGCTCAGTGGTCAAGTGCCCCTGAGTTCAATCCCTGGGACCCCCCCCAAAAAAAAAACCCCAAACAATACTTGGACTAGGAGAGGTAAAGTGACCTGACTGAGGCTGGTAAGAGGCAGAGCTGGAATCTGAACTCAGATCCCTTAAATCTACATTAGCAGCATGGGAGCCACTAACCCCTGAGAACTTAACTTTAAGTTAGACAAGATGAAAAGCGCATTTCCTAAGATGCGCTGGTTACATTTCAAGCAGTGTTTAGGTCTCCTCATTCCGCCAGGCGGCGGTGGGGCTGGCTGAGGCTGAGGGTCTGATCTCTCGGCCATCACGGGCCCAGGCCCAAGGTCTGCACTCCTGTTCTTGCTGAACTGCATTGCTTCATGCTGTGTTAAATGATTCTGTGAGAATTATTGTCCCTTTTAGAGACTTAATTTTTAAAAAAATATTCAACACTTTTTAGCCTCCAAAAAATTTGCCAGTACAATACAAAAGGTGGTTTCCCTAAGTCGTTTGTGAACCAGTGGCCAACCTGACTTCCCACGGCCCATGATTTTTTTAATGTGCATTTACTACCTTTAAGGACATTTTTCTGCATATGCACAATACAGTCTTCAAAAGTAGGAACTTGACCCTGATGTGTGCACATTCAAAGTTTTACCAGTGGTGCCAGGGTTATCCTTTGTAGCAGAACCCAAAAACAAACCAACAAAAATCCCCCAAAACCCAGAGTCACAATTCTTTTATGTTGTCTCTTTGACTCTTTCTCTCTCTCTCTTTTTTTTTGGTACCAGGGATTGAGCCCTTGGGCACTTAAGCACTGAGCCCTATTTTATATTTTATTTAGAGACAGGGTCTTGCTGAGTTGCTTAGGGCCTCACTAAGTTGCTGAGGCTGACCTCCAACTTGAGATCCTCCTGCCGCAGCCTCCCAAGCTACTGGGATTACAGGCGCATACCACCATGCCCGGCCTCTCAGCACCTTGACACTGTGAAGATGACCGTCCAGTTCTGGTGTAGGAGGTCCCTCCTTTTGATTTATCTGGTGTTCCCTTGTGACTAGACACAGAGCTTTGCATCTTGGGTAGGAATATCAGAAGGGGCATTCAGTATCCTTTGAGTTGCCTCCACTCTTGATTCCATTAGTCCCTGATGTCTTTCAGTCCCTCTGGCCACTTGGGTGAAGTGGCATCTGCCAGGGTTCCCTACTCTGAAGTTGCTGTCTTACCCTTTGGTGATTAATAGGTGCTTGGTGGGGGACTTCAGAGTCTGGCCTATTTCTACTTTGAAGAGCTCAGCTCTGGGTTGGGAACTTGGTGGCCCCTCATTCACAGCCTCTTCTGGGCTTCACTCATGGCTGAGATGTCCTGGCGCATGTGTGAGCCGAGTGGCCCTCTGGGGGTCAGAGCTGTCTGCAGGGTGGTACCCCCACCCTCCACTTGTTCCCTGGACCAGCTTCAGGGTCCCAGGGCCCCTTACAGTGAGGAAATGGGCCCGAGAATCAAGGGACCTGTTTTCCAATCCTGACCTTGTCCCTTTGAAAAGGATCGTAACCCGCCTGAGCCTCACTTTCCTCCTCTGCAGGACAGAGAATCAGATTGTCCCCGTGCCCACCCCCGAGGCCCCGTGCAGGTTGGCGGGTGAGGGATGTTCAGCGTGTGTCCTGGGGCTTGGTGCACACGAGATGTTCAGGGACTACTGGTCCCCTGCCCGCTTGGGGGCTGCCAGGCCTGTCCCCTGCCACAGAAAGCCTTCCCCTCCCACTCCCCCAGCTTCTGGGCCACTCAGTACAGGAGCAGAGTGTTAATCAGGCCCCTGGAACTGAGCTGTGCCCAATTGTCATTAAGCTCAGCGGGTGACACCCAGGACAGCTGGGGGAGGGAGTAAATCAGTGTAGCGCGGTGCCCAGCCACTCCTAGGGGGGACAGCACACCTGGCAGATGACTTCCACTCAGGCAGAAGGGTGGGCTCATTTGTAAAGGGAGACTGGAGGGTCCCCCGAGCCAGGCCTGCTGACCAGCCCACGCGGTGGGAGGGCCCACTGCAACCCTGACTTTGGCGGAGTTGAGGGACTGTACTTAGGCTCTTTGGCTGGGTCTGGGGTCCTGGGCCTGCTTTCTGCAGACCTCGGCTGTCCCGTTTGGACCTAGCAGGTGGGCTCTGGTCCATCGTTTACCATCGCGGGTGGGTTTTGGTACAGCGCCAACCCCCGGGCTCTGCCTAGGAATCTGCGTGTCTCACAAGGATGTTGGCAGCCCTGACCTGGGGCACTGCGGGGACACGGTGCTGAGCAGCCCCACACACTGAGGGACGCCCACGGAGAGGTGCCGAGAACGGTGGCTGTTAAGTCAGCTTCCGAGGAGGGCATGTGGGGGTCTGATGACGTGTGTCCTTTCCAGAATCCTCACGTTCTTGGAGTCGACCTACATACCTCCTTCCTATATCTCAGAGATGGAGAAAGCGGCCAAGCAGGGGGACACCATCCTCGTATCCGGGATGAAGACGGGGAGCTCCAAGCTCAAGGCCCGCATCCAGGAGGCCGTCTACAGGGTGGGCAGCGGGCTCCGGGCCTCGGAGGGCGGGGGCAGCCATTCCTGCGTGCTCAGGGACCCAGAGGGCAGTGGAAGTGACTTGAGGGCAAGGTAACTTTTAGGTCTTTTTGTTGGTCACGGCGTAGAGAAGGGAGGCTAAGGCAGTGGAGGTCACCGTCTCTGGGGTCACAAAGCATCTGCTCATTCTGTTTGGTGGAAGTGCGGCACAGCAGGATTCTCAACCACTAGCTTATTTCCAACTGGTGTCCCCCTCCCGGTGTTTCTGGTGTTCCGAGGTGGGACACTCCCCAGCACTGGGGACTTTGGTGAAACTGTCTCCCGTGTGGCCTTTTCTGTGCCCAAGCAGAACTCCTGAGGCGGGCTGCTCAGTGGGCCCGTTTGTGCAGGTGGCAGCCTCCTCTCTGCCCAGGCCACGCACTTCCTCTGAGCCTCAGCCCAGTGCCTGCAAGTGGGAGAGGCATGTGGCAGGGTCCCTCTTCAGAGGGGTGGACAGAGGAAGGGAAGCAGGAGCAGGTTAACCAGGGTCCTTGTGCCTTCCCGGGTCCCCTCCGTGCATGGGTGCCTGCAGCCTGGACTTTTTTTTTTTTTTTTTTTTTAATATTTTTTAGTTGTAGATGGGCACGATCTCTCTTTCTTTCTTTCTCTCTCTCTTTTTTCTTTCCTTCCTTCCTTCCTTCCATCTTTCTTTTCTTTCTTTCTTTCTTTTTCTTTCCCTCTCTCTCTCTCTCTTTCTTCTCTTCCTTTTCTTCCTCTCTTTCCTTCTTTCTTTTCCTTCCCTCCCTCTCTCCCTCCCCCCTCCTTCCTTCCTTCCTTCTTTCCTTCCTTCCTTCCTCTTTCCTTTTCCTTTTCTTTCTTTCACTGAGGATCCAGCCCTGTGCCTCACACATGCCAGGCAAACACTCCGCTACTGAGCCTCTCACCCAGCCCTCTGGGCTTCACTTTGATCCTGGCTGTGATCTTCATTTGCCTCCCTAATTCTGGAGCATGTCCTTGGGGAGCTCTATTTGCCTAATTTTGCATAGTGACAGGCAAAAAGAAATCCTCTCTGCTCCATCACTCCCTGCAGTGGCTCAGCCAGTAGTTTGGGAATCCTGAAGGTTTTGGAAACATGAGCACCAACACAAACACATGCATTTGTATTGCGAGGTAGTTGGCCTGTGTGGCACTCAGGGCTGAGCTGTGCTCCACTGCTGAGCTGGAAAGACAAACTCATTGTCCTGCCTTTGGTCAGTGAATGGCCTTCCCAGCCTACTGGGCTAAACAGCACCCTGTGTACAGCCCAGGCTCCTGGGAAGTGCTCTGTAGTTTTTTCTCTTTCTTTTCAACCCGTCAGGGACACTGTTTAACTTACGGTTGTATGAGGAAACCTATAAGATGTTACATCAGGCCGGAGGAGAACCCAAAGATAGGACATGCACACAGGCCACCAGGGACCCTGACATGAGTTCACAGAGCCTTGCATAACTGCAAATTCACAGTGCTGACCAGCTGCAGCCCCTCTAGGCCCAGGGTATCTGCATGTCTGTGGACAAGAGTCATTTGCTTTGGGCTCCATTCTCCACAGCTTTCAGGCCTGCCAGACAGTGGAAAACACAGGCCCTTGCCGAGTCCAGTCTTCCAGGGTCACTCTGGACAGGACACTTCGTGGTCGTTTCCCATTGCCAGAGTCTCATGATTTTTCCTGTGGAGGGGGTGGGGGATAAAAGGGGACAGAGGAAGGGGCTGAGGAGCAGGGGCTGAGGTTCCTCAGAGACACACAGCATCCTCCCTTCTCAGGGTGGCCTGGGGCTTCCCAGGCTCTCTGGATTTTGGAGGTTCTGTTGGGTGAGAACTTGATCTCCGGTGGTCATGGGGACATCATGGCTCTAGACACTCTCAGCTCCTCTTTCTGCTATTTAATCAGTGTGAGTTAACATGGAGACATAATGTGATTTCCTGGGTACATTGAGTGCTCGTATGTTTCGGGCCATGCCCTCTGAGTGCACGCCCGCTGTGCCTACGGGGTTCCCAGGGGTTTCTGGAGTCCGTAGGTGTGGGGTTGAGGGTGATGGCTTGTTTCGTCACCCTTAACTCCCCCGTTCCCATAGGAACATACCAAAACATGAAAGAACACCAAAGAACGCTCAGGACCAGCGTGCAGCGTGGTGAGACAGCTCGCCCAGCACACGCAAGGCCCTGGGTCCCATCCCAAGCTCCACAGAAACAAAACACAACAAAAACACCCACAAGTCTCCCTCTTCCTTGCCCACGTCCCACGGTACCCATTTCCTGCTCTGCCTCACTTTTCTGTTCTCTTCTTTTATGCCAAGAACGTTCGCCCTGCCGAGGTCAGGCTGCTGATCCTGGAGAACATCCTCCTGAACCCAGCGTACGATGTGTACCTGCTGGTGGGGACCTCCATCCACTACAAGGTGCAGAAGATCAGGCAGGGGAAGATCACAGGTGCGTGGGGGGCTGGGGGATCACGGAGAAAACCTTCCCTCCTTTGTTTAAATTTTGATCAGATACCCATAACAAGGTTAACCGTCGTGACCATTCCAGGCGTGTGGCTCGGCAGCATTAAATACATTTATGTTGTGGACCCATCGCCACCACCCAGCTCCAGAGCTTTTCCACTCTGTCCCAGTTAAACGGGAGCTCCTGGTTCCCCTGGCACCCACCATTCTGCTCTCTGGCTCTGTGACAACTCTGGGGACCTAACATCAATGAAATTGTTGCATCCAACCCTGCACCTCTCCCCAAGAAGTGCAGTCCAGACGACTCTGCAGAAGCAGCAAAGTTTATTGACGAAATAGGCACACAGGCCAATCGATTGGGGTCAGCTCTCCTTTCCTTCAGAGAGTGACCCCGAAATTAGGATCTCAGAGGTTATTATAGGGTGGGCTAGCTACATGACTCAGGAGCAGAATTTGGCAGATATTCAATCTATAGTTATTTACAGTTCAACCATAATGGCACCTATGTCCCCTTTCAGTTCCTGGAACTTTAGGTAACTGGCCAGGGGGTCTGGCAGCCTGTGGTTTGCCCCCCCACCCCCATCTGTGAGAAGCAAGCATAGCAAAGCATTAATCACAGAAGCACAAAGAGCAGCTTAGCAGATACGTGCAGGCCTGAGCCAGAGTGACTCCATTTTGAATCTGGATTTTATACTGCCACTGTTCTTCTCGAAAGAAACCTAGGAAAAATGCTAAAGATGATAAAAGGGCCGGGCACGGTGGCATATGCCTGTCATCCCAGCAACTCAGGAGGCTGAGGCAGGAGGATCGTGAGTTCAAAGCCAGCCTCAGCAACAGTTTTGAGGTGCTAAGCAACTCAGTGAGACCCTGTCTCTACATAAAACACAAAATAGGGCTGGGGATGTGGCTCAGTGGCCGAGTGCCCCTGAGTTCAATCCACAGTACCCCTCCCCCTCAAAAAATGATAAAAGGGGCTCTCTAGTTCTCCTTGAGGACAAGGTGGAGACGGTCCCTTGTACAGGGCTCAGGAGGATGTGCCTCAACCAGGAAGGGCAGAGACTGCATGGTTAAGAGGGTCGGGCTGGTTTCATTGAGAGCTCACCTGAATGAGTTCACATGTTCATGGCCAAAGAAACGGCCCATCTCAAGGGACCAGGGACCGTGGGGACCGTGGGGATTGGGTCCCTGACCTGCTACAGAAGTTGAGGAATTGGAACCTGCAAAAGGTACCGCAGGACTTACTTCAGGAGGCGCCTTCTTCTCATCAGTTGGGTAATGAGATGGAAAATTCCTCCCAGAATAAACACACCTGCCTGATGGATGGTAATGGTTGCCTGGGAGCCGGAGCCGCTTCCAGATGGATGCCCTGGGAAAACAGAGGCCGAGCCAGCGGAGGTTCACCAGGAGCAAGGTGCATGAACAGAAGCTGCCTCGTGTTCTTTAGATGGGTTTTTAAAAAATGGAGATATAATTCACATCACTGTCACATCTTGCAGGTTTTCTAAAGTGGAAAGTCAGGTCCATGATGTCATTACAGGGAACCTGAATTTCACCAAATCCCTGTTGCACAGAGCATCGGTGGGAGACCCAGAGAATGCTAGACTGGATGACGGCTCCCCGGGCCTGTCATTGTGCTGGATACTTAGACCCAAGTTCATCCTTTGTTTTCTTTCTTTCTGTTTTTCCTTCCTTAAAAATGCAGTGTTTCTCTTTTCCTTCCCTATTTCTTGATTTCTTTCTTTCCTTTCCTTTTTTTTTTTTGGTACCAGGGATTGAATCCAGGGCCACTTCTGAGCCACATTCCTCGCCCTATTTATTTTTTTATTTAGAGACAAGGCCTCACTCAGTTGCGGAGGCTGGCCTCCAACTTGCGATCCTCCTGCCTCAGCCTCCTGAGCTGCTGGGATGACAGGTGTGTGTCCCCGCGCCCGGCCCCTATTTGATTGCATTGAGGACTGCCTTCTTTGGGCATTTAGTGAGCACCAGGTCTGCTCCAGCACTTCGCCAGCTTCTGGTTATACAGTGGTCAGCAAGGCTGCCCTGGTCCCCTTCCTGGAGCTCACGGCCAAGTGGGGGAGGAAGACAGTCGTTCAAACCACATTTCCAAGCAGAGGCGGAGGAGGGAGGGGAGGAGCCCCTGCAGCTCAGGGGCGGAGCCTCTGCTGCCTGCAAGGGGCACTGCCGCGTGGGCCCAGGTCTCTATGGTCGGCCACAGTCCTTCCTTTGGATGTGGTTGGTTCCCCAAAGGCTCATGTCTTGGAGCTTGGGTCCTTTGTGTGGCAGTGTGGGAGCTGATGGAGCCTTTAGGAGGCAGGGCCTGCCGGGAGGCCCTGAGGTCACTGAGTGTGTGCTCTTGGTTGCTCTCCTGGGACCCTTGAGTTCTGCTCAGAGGTTGTGGGCAAACCTGGGCCTGGCCCCACCCAGGCCCTTGCTCCCCACCTGGCAATGTCATAGCTCCCTCTTGCACAGGTTGTGGTCAGCCATGAGGTCCTCACCAGAGCTGAGGTGACGTTGGCACCATGGCTTTGAGCCTCAGAACTGGAAGCTCAACAGACCTTTCCTCCTCTCCCTTCCCTTCCTTCCTCTTCCTCCTGTCCCCTCCAGTCCCCTCCTCTCCTCTCTTTTCTCCTTGGTAGGGCTGGAGATTGTACCCAGGGCCTCCCACCTGCTAGGCGAGCCCTCCCACACTGAGCTCCCCCAGCCCTCTGTCTTTTCTTTGTAAAGTTAGCCCGCCTCGGGAACACCATTACAGTCACACCCAGCGGACCAATACCGTCCCCAGCCCTGTCAGTGTTAGGGTTGGTTGCAGACAGGACTGTTCCCGTAACCAAATGATAAGATGGCATCAAGTGTGGGAAGGAGGTGCCGGTGATGGGAAGAACCTGAGGGGTTGAAATGGTGGAAATGAAATCCACGAAGGTTTGGAGAACCAGCGGCGTGAACGTAACACTGGGCTGGCTTGTGGGGCTGGGGACTCAGGTGTTGAGGGGTTGGGACCCGGTATGCATTGTGCTGTGGCTGCTCAGAACTGATGTGGCCTGGCCCTCAGGGATTTCCATCACCTTTGGTGCAGAGCTGCCTCTTGAGGAGCTCCACGGTCACCCCTCAGCCTGTATGGGGGCCGGGTCAGGAGCAGTCTGGACCTAGAGGCTCGGCCAGGCCAGGAGGGAGCAGAAAGCCCGACTCTGGCATGCGTCTGAGCCTCGCTGCGCACAGCAGGGCAGCCTGTGGAGAGCTGTTCACTCCCTACAGATCGAGGCAGGAATGTTCTGGAGCCCCAGGCACAGCTTCGTCTGTGGTTTGAGAGGAGAATGCCAGGAACTGGACAGAGAGTGACCTGAACGTCTGCAAAGACTTCATACACAGTGCCTCGTAACAGTAGCGAGCTCCACGTCGTGAGAGACGTCTCAGGCGCCACAGAGCCCCTTGTTTTCAAGAGTCTCGGGGTTTTGCGAAGAAGAATCGCATCTGTGCCGCGTGCACAGTCTCTGGAGGGCCAGTGTCTTCATCTCCCAGAGGGCCTGGCTCCTCTGGAGAACTTCAAAGTAGACAAGGGACCGAACTCAAGCTTCATCCAAAGCAACCTCCAGTGAGGCTGCTTTATGGGGCCACGGTGTGGCTTTACGACGGCATTTATCCTGATGCCAGAGTCTGAACGCTGGGCACACAATCAGCAAGAATCACAGCCCAGCTTGGCCGGGCTTCCCCTGATTAGAGATGAGGAAATGGGCTGTGTCCCTGCCAAAGGAGTCTCAGCGCTAGCCTGAGCCCCAGTCACCTAAAGGGCTGTGGGATCCACATTCCTGGGCCCGCCCCACAGATTGATTCTGCAGGTCTCCAGGAGGCCTGTCCCAGAGAAGAGTGGTGAGCAGGCATGGTCTGTGGTTCCCTTGTCCTCTCTCCTCTGTCTTGCCGGGGGGCCAGAGCCCAATCACAGCTATAGTGATGCTGAGTGAGTGACTGGATAGGGCACACTGAGGACTCAGGAGAGGGGTGCGTCAGCTCTGCTCCTCACCAGCTCTGGGACCGTGTCTTAGTCTGTATTCTGCTGCTGTAACAAAACACCTGAGACTGGGTACTTCATAAAAAGCACAGGAGTCCATTTAGCTCACAGCTCTGGAGGTCCAAGAGCTTGGCATCAGCATCTCTTCTATCACATTGTGGTGGGTGGAATCATGGTAGGAGTGTGTGCATGAGGGACAGATCACAGGATGTGACGGGAAAACAGAGATTCAGGAGCCAGTCTTGCTCTTTATAACAACCTACTCCCATGGGAACTCCCCCGGGTTCTGTAAGAACTACCTTAATCCCTCCCAAAGTGGTACCCACAATGACCTAACTACCTTCCCTGAGGCCCCACCTTTTAAAGCTCCCACCACCTCTTTTTTGTGTGTGTATGTGAGTACTGGGGATTGAACTCAGGGGCACTCGACCACTGAGCCACATCCCCAGCCCTGTTTTGTGTTTTATGTAGAGACAGGGTCTCACTGAGTTGCTTAGCCCCTCACTGTTGCTGAGGTTGACTTTGAACTCATGATTCTCCTGTCTCAGCCTCCCTAAGTGCTGGGATTACAGGCTTGTGCCACCACGCTCAGCTCTACCACCTCTTAATACTACCACACTGGGGACCAAGCTTTTGGGGCATGACTCTTTGGGGGACACATTTAAACCATATCCAAACCATAGCAGACCACCAGTGAGCTTATCTTGATTTTCTTAGCCCTCTCATCTGTAAAGTATGATGTCAGATTGGCACACATCTGTAATCCCAGCAACTTGAGAGGCTGAGGCAGGAGGATCACAAGTTGGAGGCCAGCCTCAACAACTTGGTGAGACCCATTCTCAGAATAAAACAACAGGAGCATGCTCAGGAGGCACCAGCACCACAGGCCTGAGGCATCTTCATGGCCCCTGGTCCAGGTTCACTGTTGCTTTTTCTTTCTTTTTCTCTTCTTCTGTGGTTCTGGGGGAACCTGAGGCCTTGGGCATATTGGGGATGTGCTTGCCTGGGTTGAATGGGGCCTTGGGTTCAATCCCAAGCACCACAAAAGAAAAGAAAAGAAAAGAAAAAAAGTGCTGATGGTGTCTGCCCATAGAAGATGATGATTTTCAGAGAACCTAGTATTTCCTGGGGAATTGGCCTCCACCCCCACTCAAGTCAGAGAAGTCCTTTTCCCACAAAAGGCCCTGGACATGATGCAGAGCAGGGTTGGAGTAGAGAGCAAGACCCAGTCCTTGGCAACTATAGGCGCAGCTCCTGAAACCCCATGGGAGACCATCGGCCAGAGACTTTTGGGAACCCCAAAGGGGCGGACATAATCAGTGAGACCCCCCGGCCCCCTCCATGCAGAAGTAAAGTGTTTACTTGCTTGTGCAGTGACCAGAAATAGCACTTTTGGTAATGACCACTGAGCCCCAGCCCCAGCCCTTTTTATATTTTATTTAGAGACAGAGTGTCACTGAGTTGCTTAGGGCTTCACTAAGTTGCCGAGGCCGGCCTCCAACTTGTGATCCTCTTGCCTCAGCCTCCCGAGAGCTACTGGGATGACATTTGTGCGCCACGGCACCCACCCTACCGTTTGCCCTCTTGAAGCAGTTGGACATTTTATTTGGAGGCTGTCATTGACTTAAAAACAAAAAAACAATTTAGGGAAGTCACAAAAAGATTCTGCCTCTGAAAATTCGTGGTTATCAGCTTGTCCACAGGCCTGGAGAATAATATGAAAATGTAGAAGCACCGAGAGAATGAAGTGAAACGAGTCGAGCCGCTGTGCCGACAGTGGAGTGTAGAGATGAGGGCTGGGTGCCCGTTGGTGCCTGTCCTTTCCCGTTCTCACCCTTCACCCACCCTCTTTCGGTTTCTCGTGTGTTTTCTGTGCTCAGAACTCTCGATGCCTTCCGATCAGTATGAGCTGCAGCTTCAGAACTGCGTCCCGGGCCCCGGAGGAGACACCACCCGGCCTGTGGCCATCCTGGCCCAGGACACATCCAGGGTCACTGCAGTGCAGCTGGGACAGAGCAGTCTTGTCCTTGAGCACCGGAGTATCCTCTTCTGGGGCCAGTGGGTGCGGAAACAGGCGTGCTACGGCGGCGGCCGCTTTAAAATCAATTGGTTTTCTCCTTGAAATGCAGCGAGGCTAAAAATAGCCCTGTTTTCCCCCCAACTGTCTGAAAATCAGAAAGAACCAAAATAGCTTCACCGCTGAGTGGAAATGCGCACCTCTGTGGGTGACTCACTGGAGAGGCTCCCAGAGGCAGGAGGCAGGAGGCGGTGGAAGGAGCCGAGTGTCATTCCTGGCCTCT
The DNA here is from genome assembly GCA_004024805.1 of Geosciurus inauris. Classification (NCBI taxonomy): domain Eukaryota; kingdom Metazoa; phylum Chordata; class Mammalia; order Rodentia; family Sciuridae; genus Geosciurus; species Geosciurus inauris. Next base: position 24,799 of record PVHX01012212.1, on the reverse strand, counting down.
GGAAGCTTCTCCGATGCTGGCAGCCCCATCTGAGGGGGCCTGGTGGAAGCTGTTCCCACACTGCCATATGGGTTGTTGATACCCCAAAGTTTGTGTGCTGTGTGGTCTCTGTAGTGCTTTGCAGAGGTTCTAGGTGTTTTGTTTTTTTTTTTTGGGGTACCGAGGATTGAACTCAGGGGCACTTGACCCCTGAGCCACATTCCAAGCCCTTTTTTATATTTTAGTTAGAGACAGGGTCTCACTGAGTTGCTTAGCATCTCATTTTTGCCGAGGCTGGCCTCCCACTTGCGATCCTCCTGCCTCAGCCTCCTGAGCTGCTGGGATGACCGGCATGTGCCACCATATCTGGCAAGGTTCCCTTTTGCCAGAGTAGAAAGCACAGCGGGGCCTCTGACCCTGAAAATGGTCTTTGCTCCTGTTGGGCTGGCCATAGAGCGGCAGTGGGGTGTCTTCATCTCCCCTTGTGTGCCCGCGAGGTCTTGGTGATAATCAGGCCATCTGAGACAAGCTGGCTCACTCACTGTCTTGTGTTCCGTGCCTTAATCAAGCGCTCAGGTATCCGCATGCAGGGCGCATCCAGGTTACCCAACGGCACCATCTACGTGGTGGAACCTGGATACCTGGGTGAGTGTGGGTCTTCTGGAACCTCTTGGACATTGCTTGTGGGTCACTTCAAGAGTTTAGGAAATTGAAAAGCAAGAGCTGGAGGCCCGCGTAGCTGGCTCCGTGGTGGAGCGCTTGCCCAGCATGCCCACGGGCCTGGGTTCCTTCCCCAGCACCAAAAGAAAAAAAAAAAGCGACAGCTCCTACCTCTGCTCTTTCTGCTACCTGTGAGGCTTGGGGCCCTCGGCCCTCGGTGCCGCCCTGGCCTGGGCTGCCCCCAGCACTACCTGGTAAGTGCGGATCGGAGCCGGGGCGGAGCTGGGTCAGGCCGGGGCTTGGCAGAGGGGGTGGGGCATGGGGAGTGACGCGAGGCGGCTCCTGGGGTCTGTGCTAGGGCTCCCCCCAGACCTGTCCCTTGTGATGGCTGTTTTGCAACTGGGAATCCAGCCTTCAGCCCAGTCACAGAGGGGCCCCAAGGTGATGTGACAGTTGGCACGGGCCTTGCCAGGGAGGTAGGGGGCGTCAGGGAGGCTGGAGAGACCTGCAGCAGGAGGGCAACACGCCCAGCCAGAGCCCGGGGGCTGCAGCGACAGGCAGCAGCTTGAGGCCTCCGGGGCCCCTGTGTCCCCTGGGGTTCCTGTGACATCTCCTGCAGAGAGCATTGGCCTGGCAATCAGGGAACCCACGGGGACCCTTGTCAGGCGCTTGTGAGACTGAGGTTTGGTGCAGACCCGAGGGGACAGGTAGCGAAGCCCAGGGTGGGGGGCTCTGTGTCTCGGGAGCTTCACTCGCTCAGAAAGGGTCCTCGGTGCCCTGTCTCTGCACAGCCTGCTGGACACTGGAGTTAAGGGGACCCGAGACAAGTCCTGAACTTGGCTTCCTCGAAAGGCACCAGTGTGCACAGGCAGCGTCAGGACAGGGCCGGGCGTTCGTCAGTGTGAGCGCGTGGCCGAGACTCCCCGCGAGGCAGCCTCGTCTTAGAGGGGGCTGTTGTGGGGAGGGCGTCCAGGCAGAGGGGCAGCCTGGGCAGCGGGGCAGAGGTGAGGAAGCAAGGAGGATTGTGGGTACACAGGTAGCTGCTGTGCCATCCTGTGTGGGGACAGTGGGACCTGAAGAGCAGGGCCGGCTTGCACCGGTGGCCCTCAGTGTAGACCTGCCCGGCCTCAGAGCCTAGAGCAGCTGTGGCCTCAGGCTAGACCTGTGCTGGCCCAGGCTAGACCTCCTATTATTAGATGGCTTCCTGTGACTTCAGGCTGGCCCTGCTGTGGGGCTGGTGCCACGGCCTCCGTCTAGCACAGCCAAGGACAGGAGTCACGTTCATGAGCCCTGAGCGGTCAGAGCGGGGTGTGTTTGGTGTTATCCCTGGGGATCAGAAAGGCCAGCTCAGGACTGATGGCGCACAGGCCTGCTCTAGGTGGACGGCCAGGTGGACAGTTGCGGGGCCCTCCGGGTGGGTGGATGGCGGGCACCCCTGCTGGTACGTGGTCTCTTCCTGTTCCCCAGCCCTGCCACCCTGGTGACCTGAGTGCTCGGGGGGGGGTCCTCCGTTTCCTGTTTTTAGGGTTCGCTGTCCACCCTGGTGACAGGTGGGTACTTGAGACTGGCCGCCTGTACGAGATCACCATTGAAGTGTTTGACAAGTCCAGCAACAAGGTCTACCTGTCTGACGTGAGTGGCCCTGGGGTTCTGGTGGGGTGACACCCGTGGCCTTCTCCTGGGCTACCCTAGAGCAGGCTTAGGAGGGGTCTTCTGCTTCCGGGTGGTGTCCTCGGTCTGTGGGGACATTGACCTGGGGCCGCGGGGCTTCTCTAGTTCCTGGGAGCCCTGAGTCTGCACAGTAGCCCCAGCAGGCCTCCATGAAGGGCTGGGGGGAGGCCGTGATGGGGAGGGGGCTCCACCCTTGCCCACCTGTCACCCTGCGTTGATCTCAGAGGCTGATCCGCGCTCTTCCTGCTCTGCAGATGGTCAGGAGGCGTCTCCTGGCCACCTCCCTGCTAGGCCCCGGGAATACCTATAACCTTGCAGAAGCCCCTGAGCAACCAAGGCCCACGTCAGCTTTCTGCCTGTGGAAGGGCGTGTCGGACGTGGGGGCGGTGGAGGCGTGGTGGCCATTGAGTCTGTCCCTTGTGAAGGCTTCCCTAGGCTGTCCGTCAGAGCATTCAGGACGTTCTGGGTGGTGGTAGGGATTTCTGAGAGGGACGCCAGGGTGCCCTTTGGCTTCTCTGTAGCCCTCATCTTGTCAAAGACCAAGAGGACAGTCTGTTTAAAGTTGACTCTCAGGGATTGGATGTCCTTCTTAGTAGGGGGTGATTCCTAGTGGGGACCTCAGGGCTCGGGAATGCTTAGAGGGCTTCCAGCGGCCTGAGCGCCACACAGGGTCAGTGACTGAGTGGTCAGAGCACCAGTCCAGGGCTTCGTCCAGCCCTGCCTAGTATTTGGAGGCCACTGAGCCCCATTGGGTCCCCAGAGGGCCCCTTATCCTGGCCTAGCTGCCGTTCTGAGACCCCACAGCTTCTTGCTGAAGTCTCACTTTCTCGAGTCCCCCCAAAGCAGCTCGTCCATCTGTCTGCCTTCCAGAACATCCGAATGGAAGCCGCGTTTCCCGAAGAGTTCTTTGAGGTTCTCTCGTCTTCCCAGAACGGGTCGTTCCATCACGTCAGGGCAGTCCAGCGGGGCCAGACCACCATCTCCGCGGCCCTCACCTCTGTGGTGGACCAGGCGAGTGGATGTCCACCCCGCCCTCCCGTGCCCCGGCCCTGGGCCTGTGCAGCCCGCCTCTGAGGACAGAAATGTCGACTGGAACTCTGCATCCAGCCAGCTGTGCTGCTCTCCCGGGGCCTGGGGGGCCTTTCCCTGCCTGGGCTCAGGCCCTGGCTGCCCCATACTGCCCAGAGCCAGGGGGCCGGAGACTGCGTGTTCCCACACAGGACCTGGGCGTCCCACCTCCTCCCTGTCCTGCTCCTGTGAAGGTGGCGTGCCCCTCCACACAGAGAGCACAAACTGATTTGGGGCAGGTGGGCCTGGGAGCCCAGCTGTTGCCCAGCCAGGAGGCACCAACCTCCCTTCCTCTGTTTTTAGCCCCCTCAGTTCCTACAGGGTCCCCCCCTTTTTTCCATTTGCTTTAGATCCTAATAGTACTTTTTGATCGCATGTTGGCACGGGGGCTCCCCCTTTTCTACCCTGTACAAAACCCACCCTGTAAGGGGCATCTGCATGTAGCAGAAAGGGGTGGTCTGCACCCCAGGCTGGGATGCCCAGTGCCTGCCACCACAGCTCTGGGGGGTCTGGACAGAGGGCTGCTGCCCTCAGTTTCCCCATCTGTAAAGTGGGACGCCACCCATCCTGGGTGTGTCCAGAGGGTTCAGTGCAGCAGCCTGCACATGGTGGCCATCACCCCAGAGCCAGGGAGGGCTGCGGCCTGTGTGCTGTCCATGGTCCCACAGGCATGCAGTTGGCCCTTGAGGCCTGGTCCCAGGGGGAGGCGGGGGGCTGGGGGGCTGGGAAAAGCTGCTGGTGACTTGTCACGGTGACGCACAGCGACTTCACCCCGTAGGACGGAGGGGTCCACGTGCTACCAGTGCCTGTGTGGAACCAGCAGGAGGTGGACATTCACGTCCCCATCACCCTCTATCCCAGCATCTTGACGTTTCCGTGGCAACCAAAGACGGGCGCCTATCAGTACACGATAAAGGTCCGTGAGACTCCAGCCTGGTGCCTGCCTTGGGGTGTTTCCCTGGGACGGTGGCTTTCTGTCCATTCTGGAACTTCTAGCGTTGCTCTCTAGCAGTATAAAACGTCGTAAGCCACACACTCTGCGATTCCTGGGTTTCCTGAGCTTCCTGTCACAGCAGCGCTCTTAGTTAATCAGGGAGGAAACCAACTGGGAAAACCAGCAGCAGAAAACATGGTAAATTCTGGAATGCCATTTTGAGTTCCACTTAGCAGTCGTTTTCATGAACCGTGCTGGCTTTGAAAGTGATATAAACACACTTCCAGAGAACTCTGAAATTTTAAGGGAAATATATCTCCAACCCGGTCACACGCCAAGGGCCAGAGCTCACTGATGTCCATGTTCCTGCATGGCCTGGCTAGCGGGCACTGGCCCCAGAGGGGGCTGAGCCCTGTGGTCAGCCCAGACCCTGCTGGCCATGCGGTTCACCTGGTCATGATCGGTGTCCTACCTGGGCACCCGCACCTGCCCCCAGCCCACTCAGGCATGTCACCTTCGTGGCCTCTGGGGTTTGGGAACGGGACTGCTGACCTGGGAAGGAGCAGGACTGGCGTTTGTTCCCAGCAGGTGGTCAGGACGGGGCCAGGGGCATGTGCTGGTGTCCGGTCCCAGGGACTCCCTCCCAGGGCCAGTCACTGCTGCATCCTGAGCCCTGAGCAGGAGTGGGGCGCACAGCTGCGTGGGAGTGTGAGCATCCGAGTGAGCGCGCTTGTCCCCGACCCCGTCACTTCCCCACGAGGGACAGGGCCGGTGGCTGACGCACCGCCTGGTGGTTGTCCTTGCTAGGCCCTCGGGGGCAGCGGGAACTTCAGCTGGTCTTCGTCCAGCCACGTGGTGGCCACAGTGACCGTCAAGGGAGTGATGACCACAGGCAGCGACACGGGCCTCAGTGTGATCCAGGCTCACGACGTCCACAACCCCCTGCACTTCGGTGAGATGAAGGTGAGACCTCGGGGCGGGGCAGCACGGGCCAGGCGGGCAACGGGGACTGGGCCCTGCTCAGAGCCGCCATCCACCCTCAGACTCGGCCTGGCCCTGGGGGCACGAGGGGCCGCGGGGGTGCAGAGGCCTGCAGGAGCGCCGGACCCCGCTGGGGAGGTGCACACGACACCCCTCGCCCGCTGGTCACGGGCCTGGAAGGGCCACAGGGCTGGGGTGTCTGGAGGGAGGCTAGAGCACAGAGGATGGGGAGGCAGGGCCCGTTCAAGGTCCACCCTCAGTTGAGAGGGCCACTGCTCTGGATTGTGAGTTCACAGAGAACGGGGCCCTGGGCCCCCGCGACCAGCCAGAGCCCCCGGCCCGTTCAGGTGTGTGCCGTGTGCCCTGCACCTGGTTTTCACCCTGTGTGAAGCCGGATTTCCTCACTTAGCTATGGTGGCAGACGGGCGGTCCCTCTGCACCGGCGGCATCTCACCCCAGGCCACACCCGACCACTGTTCTGATCTCCTGCTCTGTCCCCTCATCAAGGGTAGAGGTTGGACCCCGCGGCCATGGAGTCCGAGCCTTCCCACATGGTTGGGGTGTGGGTGGAAGGTCATGCATCCTTGTCACTGGGATCCGCACGCCTCTGCCGAGGACAGGGCCATTCCTCGTGTGACTGTGCAGAGGCCCTTTGGAGGAAGCGCGGTCACCCAATACTGGTATCGACTGTGACCACCTTCCTGGGCCCTTCCTCCCCCCCTCAGTACCTGTGCCACCTTCCTCCCCGTGCTCAGCCCAAAGCCCCAGGTCAGTCCTGAAGACACAGCACGTGTCCCAGCAGAGCCCAGCTCCTGGGCAGACGGCCAGGTCCCACCTGGACTCCCCAGGTGGGCGTTGGGCCGTTAGCGCCCCTCCTCGCCTTCAGGCCATGGAGGCTGCGGCCACGAGGCCCACCTGGCAGGGAGGCAGGTGAGCGAGCCGAGCGCCTGCGGTGCAGTGAGCGGTTTATGTGGGCGTGAGTCACGCTCCCTCAGGCCACCCCTCAGGTGTCCAGCGTCCCACCCCAGACCTGACCAGCTCCTCCCCCGGAGACGCCACCGCCTCTCTCACCGGATTCCCCCACAGCCTCCCCGTTCGTCACCTGGTTGCTGAGTTGTACACAGGACCCAGAGTGTGGGGCCCTCTGAAGTCTCCCCAGCTCAGCCAGAGTGAAAATGGGTGTCCTGGGCACCGCCCAGCCCTGCAGGCCCTGGCCACGGCCTCTGGGCCTGCTCCTGCACTGCAGCCACGCCGGCCTTCCAGGAGCTGAGTGGCCCTGTGCCTTGGGACCTTTGTCACCCCACGGGGTTATATTCCTTGGCCTAGCACGGCTGATGTGGCTCTCAGGTCTGTGACCCAGGTCCCTTCTCAGAGAGGCCTCCCTGCCAGCTCTGCCCTTGAATCCTCCCGTGCCCAGCCTGGTTGTCCCACTGAGGCGTCCTCAGGGTCCCACAGCGTCACCTAGTACACGCGGCCTGCCCTCCCGCGGCTGCTCAGGGGACACGTCTTGTCCCCCTCCAGGTGTATGTGATCGAGCCCAGCAGTATGGACTTCGCCCCCTGCCGGGTGGAGGCTCGAGTGGGCCAGACCCTGGAGCTGCCCCTGAGGATCAACGGCCTCATGCCCGGCGGGGACAGCAAGGTGGTCACCCTCAGCGACTGTTCCCACTTTGACTTGGCGGTGGAGGTGGAGAACCAGGGCGTGTTCCAGCCCCTTCCAGGTAAACCAGCACTGCTGAGCCGGGCCAGACCGCGGGATTGGGGCCACATCACCGGGTTCTAATGTGGGCCACCCAGATTCCTCAGGGCCCGAGGCAGCAGAGCGGCCAGCATGGGGAATGGCATCTGTCCCCTGCTCACCCTCTTGCCTGCCCAGTGACCTCTGGCAAATCACCCTCCTCTCTGGGCCTCCAATTCCACGTCTGTAAGACGAGCGTCATCTCAGAAGCATCATGTCAGGGGAGGTCTCCAGGGTTGCCATGGAGGCCAGGAGCTGCCCCTGCCCTGACCCCAGGCATGAGGACACAGCCCCAGGGAACAGGCCAGCAGGCTTGGGGTTCACAGCCCCGGATCTGAGCTGAGTGCTGTGGGGCAGGTCACCCAGCATCTCGAGGTGTGGCTTCTTCGGGTGACAACGGTCCCTCTCTGTTGGGAAGGTGTCGCATGGATATCCACCTGCACAGTGCTGGCATTTTTAGAGGAATTTGAGCTCCAAAGACAGAAGTCCTGTGGGGTCGGAATTTCCCTTAGAAAGTACCTTCCGTCTCTCCCAGTGACAGCGTGTGGGACTTTATGTGGCTTGGGCGGAGGACTCCGTTTGTTCAAAAAATATGTGTCTTAGAAACCCCGACTGCTAGTCGTGCAGAGAGATGTTCGTGGAAATCTGTGGGACTCGGTCCCTCAGTCCCTTCTTCTGCTGCAGCTGGCTAAGTTTTGTTAATAATGGAAAGTGATTTCACAGCTGCTCCACACAGGGCCTGCCTTTCTGCGCTGTGCGTGTGTCCCAGGGCCTACTGTCTTCAGAAGCTCTTTTAACGGCGGTGGCGCACGCCTGTAATTCCAGAGGCTTGGGAGGCTGAGGCAGGAGGATCGCGAGTTCAAAGCCAGCCTCAGCAACTCTGCAAGGCCCTAAGCAACTCAGTGAGACCCTGTCTCTAATACAAAGAAGGACTGGAGACGTGGCTCAGTGGTTCAGTGCTCCGGGTTCAATCTCAGATACCAAAAGAAAAACACACTTTTAACCACTGTTGGGGTGACCTTGATAGGTCTCTGAAGTCACACAGCCACATGGACTTCCTGACTGCTTCCCTCTGTAGCTGTCTGAGTCTCTAGCTGGCTCGTCCCCCACCGTGATGGCAGGATCCATGGAGCTCAGGGTCCTCTAGATGACCACTTAAGATGTAGGGAGACATGTGAAATGCACTGTCTTACTGACTTTGAAACGTACAGGAGGTCACTCTTGACTGCAGTCACCCTGGTGAGCAGCAGACCTCCAAGCCGGCTCCTCCTGTCCATCTGACACTTTGCTCCCTTTGACCAGCAATTCCCCTGCCCTCCCTCTCCACACCTGGTCGCCGGTCACTACTGTCCTGTCCATTTCCAGAAGTTCAACTCTGTTGGATTCCATAGACGTGAAATCCTGTGGGATTTGTCTTTCTAAGGTGATCGATATGTTAATTTGTACGATTTCATCATTCCACAGCGTATAGATTCCAGATATCACATTGTGCTGCGTCGTCATGCACATTAAGATCTGTCACCTGGTGCTGAGGTTGTGGCTCAGTGGCAGAGCGCTTGCCTCACACATGCGAGGCACTGGGTTCGATCCTCAGCACCACATAAAAATAAATAAACAAAGACTCTGTGTCCATGTATGACTAAAAAAAATTAAAAAAAAAAAAGATTTGTCACCTGAAAATGACATTAACAGAAAGATAGAGAAAATGCAGGAAGTCCCGCTGTCTGCTCACCTGTTTGGTTTTGTGTCTGCCTCAGCTGTCTGTGGCTTGCCTTGGGGCCACTTTGTTTCTGCAGCCAGGGCACAGACACAGATTGTCCCAGTATATTTTAACATATATCTCCTCCGACCACATCAGGATAACACCGGAAATCAGTAACAGAAGGAAAACTGGCTTATTCCCAGAGTTTTTGAAGCTGACCGGCACTCTTAAAGAAAGAGTACATCAACCCATAAATGATAAGGGAAAGAAGAAAACCCTTAGGACAAATGAAAATAAAAACAGTATTACTAAAACTTATGAAATGTAGCAAAAGCATTAAGTTCTAAGAGGGAAATGTAGAGCTGGGAAGGCTTAGTTAAAAAGATGGGAGATCTTGGCTCAGCAACCTAAGTTTACAACCTGAGGAAGTAGAAAAAGAAGGATAAACTAAAATCCAGTGCGGTCTTGAGAAAGAAAATCACTAAGGTTAAATCAGAGGTCAAACCAGAGGCCAGAAAAACAACAGAGGAAATCAGTGACGCCAAACGTTCGTTCTTTTAGAAGATTAATAAAATGGATGAATCTTTAGCTAGATTGTCTCAGGTAAAAGACTCATCGCTAAAATCGGAAATGAAATTCAGAACATTATTAGCACAGAAACAGATTGATGAGTATTATGCAAAGTTTTACTCCAACAGGTTGTATAACATGGGTGAAATGAATGAATTTCCAGAAATGCAAAACATACCAAGACCGAATCTTCAAACAACAATATAAACAAATTGAAATTCTGAATAAACCTGTGACTAGTAAGGAAATTAAGTAACCAGAAACCTCCTGATGAATAAAAACCCCAGGCTCGATTAAGTCTATCAAACCCTTAAAAGATCAGTACTTTTCCATCATTTTCTTAAAAATTAGAGGAAAGACTATTTCCTGACCCATCCCTTGAAACTAGCATTACCCAATCCCAAAGGCAAAGACTCTGTAAGCAAACTACAGGCTCGTATCCCCATTGAGCAGAGAGACCGCCACAAAATACCAGGGAATGGAACACAGCAGCCCTTGGAAAGGATCACACCCCCTTACCCAGTTTCTGGAATGCAAGAGGGCCGGACATTCAGCAATTAGCCAAATTAACCACATTAACAGAGGATGGACGGATGGAGGAACCACATGATCATCTCGGTTGATGGATCATTCCAGAAGGCAACACCTGCTTAGGACCAAAATTAAATAACTAAATAAATTAGGAGCAGACAGAAAACACACCTCGACATAAAGCCATGTGTGAAAGCTGCTTATCCAGCATCTTAGTGGGGAAGATAGGTAACCCTTCCCTCTAAGATCAGAAGCAGACAGATTGCCTGCTTTTGCCACTTTGTATTCAGCATGGTACTTGAAAGTTCTTGTCAGATCAATTAGGCAAGAAAAAGAAAGAAGAGGCCCCCAGATTGGGTAAGCAACATGTAAACTGATTTCTGTTGCCAGTGACCTTATCTTCTGTGAAGAAAACCCCCAAGAGTCTACAAAGGAGCTTTGAGAACTAAGAATTCAATACCAAGCCTAGCAATAAACCCTTGCACATAGAGTGAAATAATCTTTTTTTCAGATGGGTGGGGGTAACAGGGACTGAGCTCAGGGGCACTCGACCACTGAGCCACATCCCCAGCCCTATTTTGTGTTTTATGTAGAGACAGGGTCTCCCTGAGTTGCTTAGCGCCTCGCCATTGCTGAGGGTGGCTTTGAACTCGTGATCCTCCTGTCTCAGCCTCCTGAGCAGCTGGGATGACAGGCGTGCACCATCACGCCTGGCTGTGAAATAATCCTTGACCAAGAACATTCCGTGAGGCTGTGTCATCAATAGATTGTGCTAAGTCAATTGGATATATGTATGCAAAGAATGAATTCAAACCCGTACATTACAGAGTACCCTAATATTAAAATAGATCGAAGACCTCAGTGTAAGAGCGGAAACTGAAACTCCTAGAAGAAAACAGAGGGAAGGCTTCCTGACATTGGATTTGGCATGATGCCAACAGCAGAGGCTACAACTGTAAAAATAGATGGGATACATCAAAATGTAGAAGTCATCTGTATCCAAGGATATACCAGATTTAAAGGCAGATTATGGAATAGGAAAATGTCTGCAAACCATTTACTTGGTAAGGAGTTGATTTCTAGAATCCCGTAAAGGACTCCTCCCTGGCAAGAGTGGAATAACGTGAACAGTGAACAGAGACCTACCTAGAGCAGAGGTTTCTGCATTTCTAGAAGGTCTATAGATAGGTACCAAGCCCAGGAAAAGATGTTCAAAATCGGTGCATAGCAGAGTGGTGCAAATCAAAACCACAGTGAGGAACCGTGTCCGTGACGAAGGCAGTGTCCGTGGGAACAAAGACAGTCGCAAGTGTTGGTGAGAATGTGGAGGGACTGGAACCTGTGTCTGTTGGAGCAGCTGCTGTAGCAGACAGCGTGGGGGCTCCTTGGAAAGGCAGAGAATCGCCATATGATTCAGCAATTCCATTTCTGGATATTTATTTACTCAAAGGTGTTGAGGGCATGATCTCAAAGAGATTCCTAGTCCTCAAAAGGTAGAAGCTGTCCAGTTGTCCATCAACAGATGAACAAAATGTAGTGGGTATACATCCATAGAGCGGAATTTTTGAGGTGGGGGTACTGGGGATTGAACTCAGGGCACTCGACCACTGAGCCACCTCCCCAGCCCTATTTTGTGTTTTATGTAGAGACAGGGTCTCACTGAGTTGCTTAGCGCCTCGCCATTGCTGAGGCTGGCCTCTAACTTGCGATCCTCCTGCCTTAGCCTCCCAAGCTGCTGGGATGACAGGCGAGCGCCACTGCGCTTGGCTACGTCGTGTTTCTTGACCTGAGTCTTAGACATGGGATGTCTTAAGTCTGTGGGGCAAAAATAAAGACTGAATTGTTTGCTTAAGACACGGACAGTTTGGTATGTGACTTGTTTAATTTTGTTTTGTTTTTGGTGGTAGGGAGGCGAGGCGAGTGCTCTTCCCCTGAATTACACCCCAGCCCCTAAAATCTTTCAGTTCAAATTGGATTATGTGTCAAGCCCAGAGTGAGAGAGGGGCCCATGCCTATCCCACCCAGGCCCGTTCATGGGAACCACGCAATTCTCTTCCTGGCGCAGGGCGGCTGCCTCCGGGGTCCGAGCACTGCAGTGGCGTCAAGGTGAAAGCCGAGGCCCAGGGCTCCACCACGCTCTCGGTGAGCTACACGCATGGCCACGTGCACCTGAGCGCCAGGATCACCATCGCTGCCTACCTGCCCCTCAGGGTGAGCCGGGCCCTTGCCCTTTGCCCCCCCCCGCCCCTGGCGCGAGCTCCTGGAGGTGGGGCCGGGTGACTCCGTGGTGCGGGGATCCAGGTGCTGCTGTTTTCCACGTGGCGCAGAGAGTCCATCCTCGCCACCAGGTGCCCTAGCCCAGAAGCTCAGAGGGGCGCTTTTCATGAAGAGACACTTCCGTTTTCTCCAGTGTTTATTGGAGATGTTGAGAACCTAATGATCTCACTAGCCATGTCACTGATGCCACAGGCTGCTCTTGGCCACCTGCATGTGGCAGGCATGTTGTGGGTACTGGCCCAAAGGAGCCCCAAAGGCTGCCCCAGAAGCCTGTGCAGACCTTGCAGAAAGTGAGGTGCACCGTGCAGCTGAAAGCTGGGGTGACAGGCTGCCCACCGTTATGGAAGCCAGGATCCACGGCCCGGCTTTCCCTGGGCCATCTCTATTCTTTTTCGTTTTCTTCAGGGCTACTTAAAGCTCCAGCGTGGTTAGGATCAAGCTCCTGCTGTGCTCAGTCAGCACCCCCCTAGGGACGTGCAAGGTGCCGTCCTGTGGCCACACCGTGTTCCCCTCGCCAGCCCTGTGGTAGCGCAGCTTGTTCTGGTTATTAGCTGCGGTAACCACGATGGTGTGAGGAACATTTCTTGGTGCCTGACTTCGTGTCGGTGTGCCTGCCCCGTTGTGCAGTTAGATCCTGATGAGGCCTGGCTGGGTCCCAGCGCTACGGCCTCCCCCACATACAATAGGCAGATGAGTGGGTCCCCCCACGCTAGCAGAGAGGGAGGGTGGGGTTCTCTCCAGAGCTCTGAGTCCTTGAGACTTTTTTTTTTGGTACTGGGGATTGAACTCAGGGGCACTCGACCACTGAGCCACACCCCCAGCCCTATTTTGTGTTTTATGTAGAGACAGGGTCTCACTGAGTTGCTTAGCGCCTCGCCGTTGCTGAGGCTGGCTTTGAACTTGGGATCCTCCTGTCTCAGCCTCCCTAAGTGCTGGGATTACAGGCATGTGCCACCACACCCAGCTGTCCTTGGGATCTTCACAGCCCAGTAGGTGTTAAAGATGTTTGAAAGAGGACTTGGGGCTCGCTTGACCCCTCCCCACAAAGTGGGCTGAGGACCTGGGGCCTGGAGGCCCAGCCCTGCCTGCCCTCTGCTCCCAGGCGAAGGTTAACTCTCCTCGCTCCTTCCCCAGGCCGTGGATCCGTCCTCCATTGCGGTGGTCACCCTGGGCTCCTCAAAGGAGATGTTGTTTGAAGGAGGACCCCGCCCCTGGGTCCTCGAGCCTTCCAAGTTCTTCCGGAACATCACCTCTGAGGACGTGGACAGTATTAGTCTGGCGCTGTTGGGCCCTCCTGCCTCCCGGAATTACCAGCAGCACCGGATCCTGGCAACCTGCCGGGCACTGGGGGAGCAGGTGAGTGGGCGGCTGCCTGCAGATCCACCTTGCTCTCAAGGAGGGGCAGAGGACCTCTCAGACCTCGGGGTAACCCTGGAGCGCTGATCCCGCTATGCCCATGTTACAGACAGGCAAGCAAAGGCCAGGTGAGGTGGACGCGGTGTGTCCCAGGCAGGCTGAGCAGGGGTGACTCAGGAACCCCCGTACTCCCTCCCATGCACACCAGCTCTCACGGAGCCAGCCATCAGGGTGGTCTCTCAGGGCTGCAGAATCCCCCATCCAACTGGAGGTACGACTCGGGGGCCGAAAATCAGATGGTTCCAGAGTTAGGCCGGCTTCATGAATGAGCGAGGCCACAGACCCAGGTTTGAGACATCTTGGTGTTTCAGATGCACTGGAAATCCTAATGTTTTGCTTATGAAAACTTCATTTTGAGGCAGCGAGGTGTAAACCCAGGGGTACTCGACTACTGAGGCATGTCCCCAGCCCTATTTTGTATTTTACTTAGAGACAGGGTCTCACTGAGTTGCTGAGGGCCTCACTTTTGCTGAGGCTGGCTTTGAACTCACAATCCTCCTGCCTCAGCCTCCTGAGCCACTGGGATCCCAGGTGTGTGCCACCGTGCCCGGCTCATCATTTTTCTTTTTCATGGGAAAACCAAAAAATATTGGAAGGCTGGGTGGCCTGAACAAAATGGCTGTGTGACCTGAATCCCCAGTGGGCTGGCATGGCTGGGTGGCGTGTCTGTGCAGGTCCTCTGGAGCCTATTGCCCTTGCCCTGCAGCCAGGCAGAAGCTCAGGGCTCTGGGCCCCTTTCCCCTCTAGTGAGGATCTACTGCTCCATTCTCAGGGTTCCCCAAAGAGGGGCACAGAAAGTAAGGCAGGAGGTCAGAGTGGACCAGGAGTGGCAGGAGAGTCTTTTCTTTGGCACAGTTAAGAGTACCCTGCGTGTCTAATAGTATCAAGGGCACAGGGCACACTACCCGTGATGCCCTTAGGACATGCCACACCAGGGCTGCACTGGTGTGCTCAAGAGTGCACAGAGGAAGACCCCACTCCCCACTGGGGTTGGCGTGTGCACACGTGGGCGTCTGTGTGTGTGTGTGTGTGTGTGTGTGAAAAACAGTAAAACATTAAGAACAGTAAACACACAGTCCTGCCTGATACAGTGGTAAGAATACAGTTAATGATGAGTTGAATTAGGAAAGGTCCTTATCGCAGTGTGGCTGGGCCACTGTGTCCCTGTCCTGGACTGTAGGAGTGTCACTGTCCCCTCCCAGGTTCTGGGCTCACTTATCGGGGACACTGGGGACACAGAGATGGTCTATAGTGAGCCCGGGGGAGCAGCTGGACGGGACCTTTGCCTTTTATAGAAGGTGTGTGGCATTGAGGTGGCCCAGGTGCCCCCTCCCAGGGGGCCGTCAGCTGTGAGGCTGTGAACAAGGGGCCAGATCTGATCCCCAGGTCCCTCTACAGCAAACACCTTCTCCTCCAGGGCTGCGGAGCCCTCGGGCCGTGAGCAGGCAGGGCGGGTGGGCGCCCTCCAGGCACCCCTGGGCTTTGTCCTGCACGGCCCCCTTCTGATCCAGTCCCTGAGGATTCGGGGCTGCAGCATGCCGTCCCCACATGTCCCCACATGTCCCCACACGTGCCCAGCAGCCGCGGGTGCTCTTGGGGTCCCGGGCAGCCTCAGAGCATGCCGATCTCCCTAGGCTCCCATCTGAGTCTTCCGGCTGAGCACATGCTGCTGCCCACCCGCGGCCTTTGGCAGCCCCTGGGGACAGGTGTCGTTATCACACCCGTCCTGCAGAGGACAAACCCGAGTGGTGGACAGGACAGGAGGGGGACGTGCACCGGGGGTGTCTGACTGCTCCGTCGTCCCCAGGTCATTGCCCTCTCCGTGGGGAACCAGCCCAGCCTCACCAACCCTTTCCCTGCGGTGGAGCCCGCCGTGGTGAAGTTCATCTGTGCCGCACCGTCCAGGTTCAGCCTCACGCCCGTCTACGCCAGCCCCCAGCTGGACCTGTCCTGCCCGCTGCTGCAGCAGAACAAGCAGGTGGTACGTGTGGGCCGCTGGGGGCGCGAGGTGACGTCACTGCCTCTCAACAGCCAGCCCTGGGGGGGCTGCTTTGATTCACACCTTAGGAGGCCGAGGGAAGATGAAAGGCCTAGAGCAGTGGGCAGTGCCTACCAGTGTGCAGCTGGCAGGCATGCTCTCTACCTTAACAGCTTCGTGACCTTGCAGGGTGGGGAATTAGAGGCGGTGCCGTGGCGCTCGCCTGTCATCCTAGCGGCTCCGGAGGCTGAGGCAGGAGGATCACAAGTTCAAAGCCAGCCTCCGCAACAACGAGGCCCAAAGCAACTCAGTGAGACCCTGTCTCTACATAAAACACAAAATAGGGCTGGGGATGTGGCTCAGTGGTCCAGTGCCCCTGAGTTCAATCTCCAGTACCCCAAAAAAAACCCAAACAGGCCTTGTGTTAGGTGATCTCCCCCAGCTACAGGTCACTGTGTGTCCAGAGCACAGTCCAGGCGGGTGGGCAGGTGGGTGTGTGAGCTGCACTTCGTGTTCTGCTGGGTTCACCTGGGTTCATCAGGGGGCAGCCCCAGGTAAGGAGCAGCGTCGTCTTGGCAGGTAAAAATGCTTCTCTCCACCAGACTCGCTGCCTGTTCCTGCTGAGGGTTTGGAAAACTCTCAGAGCGTCTCCTGCGACTTGAGGGTGGGTCCTTGTGTCTGTGGACAGAGTGTGTGGTCACATCAGGGGTGGGGGGGCTGCCAAGGGGAGGGGACAGGAGCAGCACCCCATGTAGGGGAGAGGGAGCTGGCTCCAGAGTACGTGTCGGGAGGGGAAGGATGTCCCCGGTGAGCCCAACAGGGTGAGAGGCGAGACCCACTGGTCCCGTCCCCTGGGAACCCATCCCGTCCTCAGACCCTAGGGCATTCAGAGCCCAGGGTTCTGAGTGTGTCCAGGTCAGGGATGTGGGACGCCCCTGCCCCCAACCCTTCTTCCGTCATTCAGTGTGGACTATGCAGGACAAGCACACTCAGTTTCCGGGGGACACTGATCAGGATGGTGAGGAGCCTGCCTCCTGGCGCCAGTGGGGACAGAGGACGTCGGGTGACAGGATGGAGGGGGGTGGCAGAGGCCAGGGAAGTGTAATACGGTCCAGACAGCAGCCACAAGAGGTCACCGCAGGAGCAGGCGGGCGGGGACATGCCAGCCTGGCAGAGCCGAGGGAAGGGCCCAGGTGGCAGAAGAGCAAGAGCAAAGGCCCTGAGGCAGGCTGGCAGCCCTTCCCCCACAGGCTGCTCTGAACCGCTGGCAAGAGGTCACCTCCACGTCTTGTTTTCCTCTCGCCGCGTCCTTCTTTGAGTCTGTGACACTCCTCAGATTGCCCACCGAGCTCAGAGGTGGGCAGAGTCACAAGGGGACAACCCAGATCTGTCCACCTCTTAGTGTCCCCCGAAGGCCTGATGTTTTCCCAGAGCCATGTGGGGTGGGAACTGCTCCAACTGGGCGGCGGGGTCTCCCCCACGCCACACCCTGTCTGAGTCCGTCTGCTTGGACTGCCTCCCCAGCACCAGGCAGGAGCTGTGGAGTTGGGTCTCGGGTGACAAAGGAGAGTGGCTTCACCTTAAGCCCAGACGTCGCTCTCTGAAGCTCAACCGGGTTCCAGGCTGTGATGCCTGGGCGTTGGGGACGGGTCAGCCTTCACCTCCCCGCTGCTCTGCTTCCTGGCTCGCGGGGATCTCAGCACCTCCGTGGTCAGCCTGCCACCCGCACCGCTGGTCCCACAGGGACTGATTCAAAAGAAGGATCTGGGGTGTCGAGGCTGAAGGCACTGCCACCTGACCCCAGCAGGGTCAGCGTGGAGCGTCCACCTTGGCTCCCTCTCGACAGGGAGGAGCACCCAGTCTCCGCGCCTGCCGCCCTGGAAAGCTGGTCCCTCCCTCCAGTGTCAAATGGCAGTGTGTTCAAGAGACCTTTCTTTCCCGTTTTAGGGTCATTGCGATGAAAATCTTGAAATTTTTTATGTATGTTTAATTTTTTTACTAGTATGTTTAATTTTTTTCACGAGTACGCGTGATCAGTGTGAGGATGTGTGTAGCGTGCAGTGGTCCAATCAGAACAGCAAGCGTTTCCCTTCCCTTAAGCACTTGCCATTTCTTTGCGGGGGGAGCTGTGGGCTCGGGTGTTGAAGTGCTGTATGTGAGAGCTTGTCCTGAGCCGCAGTCACCCTGCCGTGCTGCAGAGCACGGGGCGTTACTCCTCCTGTGTGACTCTGGTTGGGTCTCTGCACCTTCCCCTCCGCTCCTGACCTCTAGTGATCACCGTTCCGCTCCTTAATTTCATAGCACCAACTTTTTTTTTGGTTCTGGAGATTGAACCCAGGGGCACTTAACCACGGAGCCACATCCTCAGCCCTTTTTATTTTTTATATAGAGACAGGGTCTCCCTGAGTTGCTCAGTGCCTTGCTAAGTTGCTGAGGCTGGCTTTGAACTTGCGATCCTCCCGCCTCAGCCTCTGGAGCCGCTGGGATGACAGGCGTGCGCCCCTGCGCCCCGCCCATAGTGCTGACTTGTTTAGTTTGTGTGTGAGAGAGAGCGGGCAGCGTCTTTTCCGTGTAGGCTTACCTGCGAGTTTGACATTTTAACTCACTGTCCCATATTTGGTGAGTTATCACTGGTGGAAAGAATAAAATCCTGCTAAGTCTGGACCTGCCAGGGACACCTGGCCTGTGGGTGCACCTGGCTGCAGCTAGGAGCCCGAGTCGGGCAACGGCTCCCCCAGGAGGCCCCGCGTCAGCACCGCCAGCCCGGGCACAGGTCCTGCCCGTGGGAGCTGACCTCCTTTGAATAACAATGACAGTGACAGGTGATCTGGAATTGTGGCAGGGGACAGATGTGACTGGATACAATGTGCTCAGAGTGGCAGTCCCTCCCCCATTCCATGTGGGTTTCTGCTTAAAACCTCCCTGTGGCTTTTCCTTCCCTCCTGTGACCTGGAGGGCCTTGGGTCCCAGACCCCCACTCCACATTTGGCCACCATGTCCCTCCCCGGACATGCCTCCTGTGCCCTCCTGGGTTCTGGACTGGCTGCTCCGCGGGGCCTGCGTGCTCCCCTCCTCGGCCCACCTGCCTCCGCCTGCTCAGGTCTGCACCCGGGTTCCCCTGCTCAGGGGCCTCGCAGCCTTCCCTCCTCCTCGTGCTCACCCCCCATGTTCCACGCTCCGGCGCCCTCCTCCCTGCCCCCATGTCACCACGATCTGGCGCTGCACAGCCCACTCGCCTGGTGTCTCCTCTGCCAGTCTGTGGAGCGGAGCCCGAGTCCTGCTAGGAGCTCGATGAATCCTCGCGAGTGAGCCAGCCAGCCGAGGCGCACACGGCCCTGTCCCTCCGGTCAGTTTTGCCCCTGCCTCTTGAAGAGCCATGTGGCTGGAGAAGCCATTGACAGGGACATTGACGCAGGAAGGGGCTCGGGGTGGACGCTGTTCTCCTGAGAGCCAGGTACCTCTGGGAAAGCTGCTTGTGCTGCTCAGCAACAACTGGGGAATAAGTATATATATATATCATCTCTCCATGCATCTTCCTTGCGCTGCAGCTCTGACTTTGAACTGAAGGAGCCAGGCCTGAGCCGGGTCTGGGCCGGGCTGTACCTGGGCCGCTGCTGGCCTCGGGGTGAGCCCAGGGTTGTCTCTGGATGGAAGAGCGGCGGTCAGGCCTGCAGGGCTCATCTCTGAAGAGGCTTGCACAGATTGTCAATGTCAGCAGGAACTAGTGGACCTGGGACATAGCACTGAGCCATAAGGCCGCCGTTCAGGCATGGCCTCTGCGATTTATGGTCTCGTTAGAGGACCTTGAAGAAGATATATCCCTGTGGTGCAGCACGGGTCCAGGATCGGTTTAATTCTACAGCTCTCCAAACGCACGGGCCACCCAAGACAAGTTTGTACGGCAAATTATTGGTGCAGTGAGACACCAGGATGGAGTCGACATCTGATTGACAACCTGGACCCAGACTCCGGCCCGGCCCCGGTCATCGGGGCTGATGGGCCAGCGCTCAGCCCCCTGTGGTCAGCACCGCTTTTGTGCCAGGGGACTGATGGCTGGGGCCCGGTTGGAGGTCACAGCCAGCTCGGGCACCAAGGAGAAGCTGCACGGTGTCAGGGGGCGTCCATGAGCCTTTCTACCGTGAGCCTGTGTGCCCCCGAGCAAGTATTTACAACTCTGAACCGCAGCCTCCCCGTCTGTAAAATGGGGACAGTCATGTTGCCTCAGATGGCTTTGCCGAAGGGTCCAGCCGGCTCAGGAATACACTGGACACAGTCCTTCCCAGAAGAGGATTGGTTTTCACCCCGGGTTGTATCTGGGGTGTTTGGGACGGGCTCCTGCAGTCCCCGCCCACACTCCCAGCTCCCCAGCTTGTGCCCAGAATCAGGACAAAACCCCCTGGTGTGCCCAGGGCGTGTGCCTTGGGAACTCACAGCTCACGTGGATCAGGTGTCCCCTGGGGCCAAGCGAGCTAAGCGTGGAGGCCCTACCAGTCAGGACGGGCCAGTGGCTTAACACGGCAGAAAGTCACCTCTTGCTCATGTGGCACGGGCATTTCAGAGGGCCTCAGGGGCCCTGCCTTGTGTCACTCTTATCTTCTTTGGTTTTCTTGATATTCTTTAGTTGTGGATGGACACCGTACCTTTACTTTATTTGTATGTGGTGTAAGGATGGAGCCCGGTGCCTCCCACGTGCTGGGCAAGCGCCCTCCCACGGAGCTCCAGCCCAGCCCCCCTTGCCACCTTCCCTCCAAGGTCTAGGCTGTCCGGCAGCCGTGGTCACGTTCTGGCAGAAAAAGCTTTCCTTGGAATTCTCACAAGTCACGCCTCATTATTTCACTGGAGAGAATCAGTGACGTGGTCACCTCAAGAGTCAGAGAGGACAGTCCCTCCTGGGGGACCCAGGCCTATATGGAGAATGGAACCAGATTTCAAATAATGCTAATGGCGGCCCCATTTCCCTACTTGAAAAGGGCGTCCTAGGGGGACTGAGCACCCGCTTCCTGGCTGGAGAAGCCAGGGCTCAGGGAGGCTGGTACTGGGCCGGGGTGGGAAGGTGCAACCTGAGGGCCACCCCAGGCTGCGGGGTCAGGCCCACTGCGCCCCAGCTGAGCTACCCTCCTGCCCCCGTGCCTCGTGGTCAGGGAGGGCGGTGTTCTCAGGCATCGGGAGACTAGATTCAGCTGGTTCTCAGGGGACAGTCTGCTGAGGGAGGGAAGTAGCAGCAGAGGGACGGCCGGGCTGGGACGTGGCACTGCCTGGCTGTCCTAACTGGGGTCTCCTTGGATCCTGCTTTCCTTCCTGTGCTTCTGTTTGCTCGTCCTTAACCTGGGGGTGACCGCTCCTGCCTCTTGACATGTGTGAGGGTCCGGTCAGAACTTGATTTACAGGAGTCCTGCAGACCTGGGGGCTCTGGGACCTGTAGCTGTTGCCATCGGCATGTGACGCTCTTACTAAACTCCAGGGGGGCGTCCCGGGGCTGCGGGTGTGTGGAGGGTGGAGGATGGCAAGGACCTGGAGCAGTGGGGACCGAGGGGAGGGGTTGGGTGTGGTTTCCGGCCTTGGCTCATGGAGGGCCACATGGTCCTCAGGTGGGGCTGTCCTCTGCATTCTGTGGGTGTCCTCACCAGATGCCAGTTGTACGTCTCCTGCTGTGACAGCCAAAATCTCTAGTTATTGCCAGAGGCCCCCTGCTAATGGCAGGGGATGGGGGTTCCTTATGCCCCATGAGAGCCGTGGTCTAAGCGGGAGGCCTGGTTGGACAGGTGCGTGGGGTACCCTGGTGGCCAGCAGTAGCCGGCATGGGTAGGTGACTCATCCCTTCTCCCTCGTCAGGACCCCTGAGCCGACAGGGCAGGCCGCTAGCTTTGGGTGCACCCCGTGGTCAGCATTGGCTGCGCTTGGTGCTGGGCGCCCTGACCTCCGTTTCCTGCAGGTTCCCGTGTCCAGCCACCGCAGCCCCCTGCTGGACCTGACGGCCTATGACCAGCAGGGCCGCCCATTCGACAACTTCAGCTCCCTGAGCATCCAGTGGGAATCCACCCGGCCCTCGCTGGCCAGCATCGAGCTGGACCTGCCCATGCAGCTGGTGTCCCGGGACGATGGCAGTGGCCACAGGAAGTTCCACGGTGAGCTGTGGTGGCAGGCCTGGGGCAGGAGGACGGGGACCAGGGAAACCAGTGTCCCAGGGAAATCGAATGCCTTTTGGGACCTTGGTTATCGGGGGCTCCCTTCATCCGGAACCAGAACTCGGGGGGCAAAGCACGCTCTGTTCCCTTTAGTCCTGCACAGACGTTTCGGGAGGTGGGACCCAGAGGCTTCTGGCTGGGAGTCTGCAGTCCCAGGCTGTAGGACAAGACCCGTCAGGCTCCACGCGCTGAGCCACCGGGTGCCCCAGACCCCTCAGCAGCCCAAAGGGAGCCTGTCCCCTCCAGGCCCGCCCCTCCTGGCACCCTGCTCAGTGCTCACGTCGGTTTCCAGACTTCAAACTGCACATCAGCAGAGAGGGCGCGGGGCTGGCTGCAGAGGCAGCTGCCTGGTCACCTCCCAACGTCCGAGTCTCTCTTCCTGGACCCAGGTCTGCAGGCCATTGCTGTTCACGAGGCGTCGGGAACCACAGCCATCTCTGCCACGGTGACCGGCTATCAGAAGTCCCACCTCAGCACAGCCAGAGTGAAGCCACTGGTACCTCCAAAGCCCGCCTGGTGTCCAGGGGTCCTGAGGCCCTGGCTGGGTCCCAGCTCTCGGTCCCTGCCCCTCTGCCTGAACTGGGTGTGGACTCACTTGAGGTGCCGTCTTGCCACCCACACCCCCTCCGTGGTGGGGCGTCCCGAAGGGATCCAGCTGCAAGCCCCGCTGGGCCTGTCACCGCCGGCTCCAGCATCCCTGCACGGCCCTCGGCCTTTTGGAGGTTGTCTCCTCGTGGCTGATGAGGACGCCTGCCCTCATCACACCCCACACCCCACGCCCCGGCCTGCCACCTTCTGGAGCGCCATCTTGCTCCCCCCACGGCCATGCCGGGCACACCATCCTGCACCACCTCCTTTTGCTCCCTCCACTGGGTGACTCCCTTCCCATTTAGTCCTGGCTAAGGTGTCAGCTCCTCTGGTGACTGTCCCTGCACCCTGAGCTCCAAGTAGCAGCTCTTGCTTGAGGTCTCAGAGCCCTCGGGCGACACGCACGCACCCTCTGAGTACACACAGATCGTCACCCACCGATGACCCTGCCCTCCCCGGCATCTCACGGTGACCCCAGGCAGAGGTGCTGCCTGGGGGGGACTTAGGGGTGCATTTGAGGTGCAGTGGGAAGGGTTCCCCCAGAGTGGTCCTGGGTGACATCCACCCTGTCGCCCCCTTGGTAAACTTGCATCTGAATCGGGTGGAGGCAGCTGGTCCTGGCTGGAAGACCAGGGAGGTGGCACTGGGTTCCAGGGGACTCTAGATGCCAGACGAGGGCCTTCGTTTTTCTCCTGGGTGAAAGCTTTTTAACAGAAAGCGTGCCCCACAGCCGGTGTCACTGAAGTGACGTGGCTGCTGAAGGCCCCACCTGTCCCTGTCCCTGTCCCTGAAGAGTCAGGCGATGTCATGGACCTTCAGACGCCGCGAGGTGTATTCACACAAACTATGATGGCAGTGGTGTTGGAGGCGTCATCTTGTGGGACCCCTGTCCTGTGTGGCCTGTCACTGGCCAAATGTTGAGTGGCATGTGACGATACAGAACACACGTGTGAGTCACACCTGCTCATGTCTGGCACTCTCCCTCCAGTGACATGCGGTGGGACACCCATACCTCGTGTCGTATGTGCACTCTGGGCAGCGAAGGCCGTGCTGTCCTCTGACCAGCCAGGAGGGCCCTCGGTGGGACCCTCGCCCACTCACCAGGCTGCTCAGCAGCCTCACTCTCCAAGTCCCTGTCACATGTGCCGCAGCTGACTGCTGGCCGTGAGGTCCTGCAGGTTGAGGATGCGGGTGGAGTCTGAGCGGGTGACCATGGGTGACCCCCTCCTGTGCTGGGCACGGAGGACGGCAGCCCATCCACCTCGATGGGGTTCCGGGAGGCCTTGCAGGGAGGTGGCTGTGCTGGGTTCGTTGGGGTTTGTGTCTGGGACACAATGAGTGGTCTGGAGCGAGGCCGGGACCTGGGGCGTCCCACTCGTTCTTCCCCAGGGGGCAGCCTGGAGGGAGCCGGGCCTCCTGATCTGATGGCGGTGACCTTGTCCCTGCAGCACAGCCCGCCGGTGCCTGTGTCCGCCTCCATAGAGCTCATCCTGGTGGAGGACGTGAGCGTGAGTCCAGAAGTGGTGACCATCTACAACCACCCTGGCATCCAGGTGTGGCCCTCTGCTCTGCCGCGGCCCTGCCCCAGACCCCGGGGGACCCCTGGCGCTCCGACACCGGCCTGACCTCTCCTTGCGGGCTCCTCCCTCCGCAGGCAGAACTCCACGTCAGGGAAGGCTCTGGCTACTTCTTCTTGAACACGAGCACTGCCAGCGTCGTCAAGGTGGCCTACCAGGAGACCAGGGGCGTCGCCACGGTGAGCTGGGGGCCCTCATCCGGGCCGTCATCTGGGCTTAGAGGTTGATTATTTCAAAAGCTGGTCCCTAGCGGAATCCGTGTGTCCCTAGCGAGTTCTCGAGATCGTCTGGTTCGTTCTGGAGCCTCCGTATTTCCCGTGCCACCTGGTAATCTCTGGTTTGTATCCGCCAGTTACCTGCCCTGTCGGTTACCAGTGACGTCCCTTCCATCAGTCTTTGGATTAAGATGGATACATTGCTACATAAGCAGCACTTTAACAACCATCGTTACCTTTCACAGATCTGTCTGCTTTTTCTATTGTTAACCTCATCTTTTTTGGGGGTGAGGGGTTTGCACCCGGGCTGGTCTCCCACTGAGCCGCATCCTCAGCCCTTTCTATCTTTTATTTTGAGACAGGCGCTTGCTAAGTTTCCCAGGCTGGCCTTGAACTTGTGATCCTTCCTCAGCCTCCCGAGTTGCTGGGATTGCGGGCGTGTGCCCAGCTACTGGAACAGCATGGCATCCTGGTCTTCTGGCTCGTGTTGCCCTGAGAGGTTTTGTGTTTTCTTCATATTGCTGTGTGGGCAGCCGGGCGCGGTGGCTCAAGCCTGTAATCCCAGCACTTAGGGAGGCTGAGACAGGAGAATCGCGAGTTCAAAGCCAGCCTCAGCAATGGCGAGGCGCTAAGCAACTCAGTGAGACCCTGTCTCTACATAAAACACAAAATAGGGCTGGGGATGTGGCTCAGTGGTCGAGTGCCCCTGAGTTCAATCCTCAGTACCAAA